>JASTWK010001755.1:0-25410 GCA_030770225.1 Temnothorax unifasciatus | reverse complement strand
GGTTGCTTTGAGCACATCGGGGTTATTTTGTTTGTGAGGTTTAATTTATGTAAATATTATGTTTCAACATACTACATTTCATCCTTTGAATTACTGTAATAGTTTAACATAATATTTTCATTCCTGTAATTATTATCTTTTAATAGTTGTTATCTGCTTTATTTAGACAGATAGACAGACAGACAGGGGGGGGGAGAGAGAGAGAGAGAGAGAGAGAGAGAGAGAGAGAGAGAGAGAGAGAGAGAGAGAGAGAGAGAGAGAGAGAGAGAGAGAGAGAGAGAGAGAGAGAGACAGGGAGATAGTGTTTTTGTAAGGAGAAAAAGAAGACGTAAGGGAGAGTAAGACAGAGTAAGTGGTAATATGTTTTGAAAGATAGGAAATTTCTTTAAAAAAAACGTAATTAATGGTAGAGAATACATAGTATCTTTTAAATTTATTTTTTATTTAAAGTTATAAATATTTTTGCCTTAATTAAAAATAATATATATCTTGAGATTTATTTTAAATAAATCATAAATTATTATCTGCATTATTTTAAACAATGAAACTTAATCTATATATAGATTAATTTGTGAATTTCTATTCCTTTAATTATTATTATTTTAAACAGTGAAACTTGATATATATATAGATTAATTTGTGAATTTCTTTCCTTTAATTATTATGTTTTAATATATTATATTTAATTTTTTCACAAAATAACGTAATTTTCTAAATTTTAAATCATTTTCTTGACCTGATATTTTATTATACACATTTTATTTAGAGTCTGTATTTTCAATTTCTATAGTACAAACTTAAAAATATATTAATTAGAATAAAAATGACAATGCGACAAAGTCAAGTAATCTCACCAATTAAAATCGACGATGCAAAAATAACTGTTCATAGATAATGGAAACAGACATTATATAATAATTGTCATTAATTGCTGACACAGATTTATACTAAGTAATATTTACTTATACGGATAGTTCAACAATAGTTTAACAAAGAAAATTATATTCATTATCGTGTTATTTTGAACGTAATGCTTATGAGAATATTATGCTAAACTTTATTATTTATGTATTGACGACGTAGAGAGAATTACGTATAGTACCGATCAAAAGTATTGCATCACTATATGGAAAGAGAAGTCTATACGTCGTTTTCTCATAAGTATTCAAAGTAACATGAGAGCGAATATCATTGTCTTTGTTGAACTATTGTTCCGTATAAGTCGTTACTTTAATGAAGAAAGACGTACATAAATGTTATAAAATTTTATTTTAGCACTGTTTGGAACTGTTTGGTACCGTTTAGTACTGTTTAGTACTATTACTACTTTATGTTTTGATAGGAATACTTTGAGAAAAAAACCAAGATCTTAATGATTTAATTAATTTTAAATAATTATTATCATGACAATTTGAAACAACGCAATTAAATCATTAAAACGTTTGTTTTCTGAAAGTATACCTCAAAGCATAAACTAACAATACTAAAATAAAATTTTATAACATTTATGTATGTCTTTCTTCATTAAAGTACAACTACTTCTCTTTCCATAAGAAATGCAATTCTTTTAACTGGTACTGCATAAAGAAAAAGAACTATAAACATAATGACAATCTTATATTAAATTGACTAAGTTTATATATTAAATAAATGGAAAAATAAATAAAGAAAAACTAGGATAAAATTATTTAGGTTTACACGAAAAGACACTTGGCGTGCCTTTTTATGTTAAAGCATGGAAAAAATATTAATATCTGACAGTATCATACTATTATATAAAACCCGATTGTTTGTCTGTCCGTCCGTCTGTCCGCGAACTACTCATTCGTTAGTGGACCGAATTTTTACCAAAAGTATATGAAATAGGGGTAGAATTTTCCGGGGAGTGCCATGATGTGTATAGTTTTTTGTTGCCGATTTTCTGGAAATCGGTTTTTCTAATTTATCTAATTTTCCGGAAATAATTGACCGAATCTCAAAGAATTGTATATGAAGTAGGGGTAGAATTTTCCGGGAAGTGCTATAAAGTGTATAATTTTTCGTTACCGATCTTTTTGGAAGCCGGTTTTAGAAATTTTTCCAATTTTTCGGGAATTAAATGACCGAATTGTAAAGAATTGAGGGAGAGGGAGAGGGAGAGGAAGAGGGGGAGATGGCTGTGATGGGGTGAGAGGGGGGAGATGGGGGAGATGGGGGAGATGGGGGAGAGGGGCGAGAGGGGCGAGAGAGTCGAGGGGGGAGAGGGAGGAGGGGAGGAGAGGGGGCGAGGGAGAGGTGAGAGGGGGAGGATGAGTGGAGAGTGGAGAGAGGGAGAGGGAGATGGAGGGGGAGAGTGGAGAGGGTGGATAGAGGGCTGTGAGGGTAGGAGGGGATAGCTTCTTTTCCTCGGATAGAGATCGCGAGGCGCGATAGACGAGCGCTCGCGCGATTGCGAGGCGAGAGAGAGCAGCCTTGATCGCATACGAGCTCGTGAGAGGGGGGAGAGGGGGCTATTTGCGTGTCTTATTACATATGTTCTCCGGGGCGAAGCCCGGGTAACCAGCTAGTATATATATATATATATATATATATATATATATACAACCCAGGTAGCAAGCACTCGTCATTTTGACGTCAAATACTAGTCATGTTTGTACAAATGACGTCAAATGACCAAAAAGTGACTATGTCTTTAAAAATGACATTATACTGACATCATTTCATAACGTCATTATGACGTTATTTCTGACTATTTTTAGTCATTTTTGGTCTATGACATCGGCGACTAATAATGGACGTTTATAAGACGTCATTTCTTAGACCACCTAAAGACGTCATTTTAAAGACGTTTTAAAGTCGTACAAATAAGGTCTTTTTGTAATATAACTATTTTTACTTCTTAATATTGTATAATAAAGTAATAATAAAATTAAAATAACTACAATATGTTTGTTCCGCAACTTTATGATTGAAGTGGCGAATTTTTATGGTATAAGTGGATGTAGTTGCGTGATTATATATTTTTTATGATAACTATTTCATGCAGTGTTATAGTTATCAAGAAGATTATCATTACAAGATCTTTGAACACTTTAAAGATGTACCTGTTATAGACAAATACAGTTAATAAGGAAGCATCAGGGTGAGGAGATCGTCACTGTCCACTGGATCATCGAAGTCAAGCGACACGGACCCGGTACTGTACTAGGATGGGTGACCGCCTTGAAAGCTATACGCACATGGCATGTAATGAAACAGTTAAAAGAAGCTTTTTTTTCTTAGATAAAGAAAAAGAACATTTTTTTATAAACGTTTATCAAGTACATTTAACATTTTAACATTTTAATTTTATAAAAAACATTCCTAGAAACCGGTATGTCGTACAATGGACCTATTTTTGCCGTCAATAAGACGTCAGAAAATGACGTCAATTGTCTGTGACATTAGACCGTCATTTTAACGTCATTATGCCGCCAGTTAGTGACGTCAGAAATGGTCAGTAAAGGACCAAAATTTGACGTCAAAATGACGAGTGCTTGCTACCTGGGAATTATATATATATATATATATATATATATATATATATATATATATATATATATATATATATATATATATATATATATATACAATATATACAAACATATATATACATACATGTATAGAACATATGTTCGGTTTAATGATACATCGTAAATTATAAACATGCAATGTGATAAACACAAATGCAATCTCTTAATTATTACACTAATATTTTTGTAAATACTATTATTAATTTAAGATTAAAAGATTAAAAGATATTAGCTAGTCAATATATTTAATTTAAATAGAATTCAAGAATTGTAAAATTGATAAATTAAAATATGCAATACAAGCTAAAGATGAGTAGTTGTTTTTTTACTAGCTTTCTAGATTTTAAATTGGAGTAAATGGAGTTAATAGCGATTCAGTTATAATTTTACGTACCTTTCAAGCTCCACAGTATTCGTTGATTGACAGCGTCTCGGAAATTTTTTAACTCCTTTCCGCATGTAGTTGAGTTCAGAACATCTGCCTTGGAAGCAATGGCATAAGCAGGCAACGTCTGAATACGAGCACTAAATTTATGTGCAGAGACACAAAATAACGCAGCTAAATTCGTACAGATGCAGAGAATATACGTAAGTTGCATTGTTATGCACTTTTGTTTCCTTATAGAGAAAGATTTGTTTTTATGAAAACAATTTTTTTTAGCTGTCGCTGCCAATGTGTTTAGAATGTTCTAAAACGAAAAATACACTTTTTTTTAAATGTGTGTGTGTGTGTGTGTGTGTGTGTGTGTGTATATATGTGTGTGCGTACACCTTGTAAATGGGTGTCAATAATGCTCTAACTTCCGTAAATTTGGAGATATCTGTCTTAATTTTTTTTTTAATGTAGAGTATCATTAAAGAAAGGTTGGCATTGAATTTAGCAAAGATCGGTAAAGGGGTTCATTTTTTATAAAATTTTGAATTTTTTGAAAAATGTGGCAGCTCTAACTTCCGCAAATTTTGAGATATCAGGTTATTTCTAATTCTATTATATTTTTCAGTTTTTTCCACTCCTATCTATATATATCTCGTTGTCCTTATCGATAAATTTCACCTGTGTATGCGTTATCGTAACATTCGGAGTTTTATTATATACATATACGAGATGCGAGCAAAAAGTTCTGAGACTATACACGTACACTTGGGAGACACTACTATGTTTCTTGATTTTTATTTAAATATTAAAACATAACTATTAGTTCCATGTACTATGTGTAGGTGTAATGTATTTGAATGTGTGTATATAAAAGGAGTAAAGAGAAAAGGAAGAATGCTAATATTATATCTTCCAGAGTTACCGTGAAGCATGGAAATGATCTACAAATAACGTTACGAGTACCAGGTAAAAAAAACTCTACATTTAAAAGACGTAAACGTGAATAGCGTCATTAGGAGAAAGAGTTTAAATTCTTAAAAATTCAGGTACTGTATCTCAATTTACTAATTTCTTAATCAGCCTGTTCCGTCGATTCCGACGATTTGATTAACATTTAATGAGGCATTATTAGAAATAATTTATTTAATTAGGAATAATTAACAAATTTTTTGCTTTTTATTGGACTGTAAAGTAGAGTAAACGGAGTAAGCTTCAAGATTAGGGTTTGAACAAAAATGGAAACGTTACGGATATTGTCGTTACTTATTAATTGTCAGCTAATTCATGATAGCAAAACCGAAAACGCTCTGGACACTGATGTCAATCAACTAACTCGTAACAGGAAAGCAAAGAAGTTGTAAATTATATTAATAAAAGAAGAGAATGAGTAGTAAATAACGTTTGGAGATTCGAGAGTCTGACGGTCTTCTTTAAAAAGAAAAAGACAAAGGAATTATAATAAGACTTATTACTACTATTACTTACCACTCTTATTACTTATTGAATTAACTTGTAGAAGGTCTAATTTGACTGCATTCTGGGATATGATTCTAGGACTTCGTGGCTTCACAGAAGGTTAAGGCTTTCAATTACTTACTGGCTTTTGGTTTTTAGTACATACGACGTGCACAAAAATTAAGTTCAAATTATAGATTTGGAATTAAAGTCGAAACGACTGATTCGCGATCAGAAACACAAAGCAATTGAAGTAAAAATTGAAAATAGAAGAGAACTTACCCAATGTTGCAGTTTATATATGAAAGAGGTTCTCTAAGAGGTGGGTTTTTAATGATGGAATACATTACCCTATCTCCACACACATCACCTACCACTCCCTTCTTCATACACGAGTATAATATGATAGTGGAAATAAGTGATATATCTGCTCTTATTTCAATTTGAATAAAATTCTATCTGTATATACGTTACGTGACGTCTCAGGCTTTCCTTGTTAGTGTTTAATATACCTTGCATTAAAACTTTTACAAAGTTCTCTTATTACTCTTTTGCTAAACAGCAGATCAATTAAAAAATTTCCATGAAAAGTGTGTTCGAGATTAGAATTAATATAGTATTTATCAAACGGTAGACGCAACGCGGTTTCCCGTGAAAATAAAAATATATAATATAGGCAAAGAGGAAATATTTTTTAGCTTGGACCACCGTTCAGCCTTCTGTTGCTTTTGGATCAAAAAGAAAAATGGAAAACGGATCAATGAAATAAGAAATAACAAACAATAATTCGGTGATTTAAATGAAGTAATAAATGAAAATTTAAAAAGAATAAAATGAGGATAAATTCTATTTTTGCTCATATATTATATTAGCTGGTTACCCGGAGCTTCGCCCGGGCGTCTTTTTTTTTAAACGATTTTATTTGTATTATTAGATTTGTCTTCTAGCTAATCTTATCCACCAATGTATGATTCATAAACACATATTTTCAATAGCTTTCCATGTTACCCATGAGGTACTATTATTAACGCGTTTTTTTTTAGTGGTATCCCCAGTATTTTAAATTCTTTAAAAGAGTCGTACTTAATGACTTTTTCTGTTCAGATTTTCCTAATCAACGAAATCTTGGTTATTACCTATACAGGTAAGACTATGTCTTAATATATTGCTTTGAAAAATAATTGTTGCGCAACTACTTTTAAATGAATAAATAAATAATTTTTTCTTGTAAAAAAAACTTGGCGCTCAGTCGTCTGTTATCCTGCGCGACGAACACACGCCTTTGTGAGACGATGGAGGGAATTTACCTCCGTTTCTTGTTTCATCGACCACTTATGTGAGTCCGTTTATGAGTTTAATCTCAATAATCAAATTATCGTTTGTTATTACGGATTTTATAATGTGATTCAGTTGCCACTAAGATGGTCGGGTGACACATATACAATTGTATGGGTTCATGGACGCATATGGGTCATGCAGCGAAAGAAGGACCGATTCGGCGTGTAAATTGACGAAATACTTGACGATATACCTCTAATTTCACTTGACTGATTGTTTATATGCTTGGGTGAGATCTGATCAATGTAAAATGTAAATTGTAGATTGGGATCGAATCTGATTCGTTGACTGTAAATTAATACGAGACTGTTGCGTTATTCCTTATGTTTTTTAAATGTTCTGAAGAAGGCCATCAAGTAAGGCTCGAAACGTAAACACGTCGTTATAACGTTATTGAATTTATTAAATACATTTCTAACATCTGTTTAATGCTCGGAATTGGCCGTTTTCATTTATTTAAACTTGGCGCTGCTAGACCTTAAAATTTAATAAGGTACTAAAATTTTGATTGAATTTAATAAAGTACAAAATTTTTTATTAAATAAAAAAGCAATAAACATAATTTAGGGAAGTATGCAGCGGGAGTAAAAAAGCAGCGCCAAGTTTTTTTTACAAAGTTTGTAGCCTTTTTTTTGTTCGCTATGATCTCGGAAACCAATGGACCGAATTTTTATCAGAAGTATATGAAATAGGGGTAGAATTTCCCGGGGAGTGTTATAGAGTGTATAGTTTTTGTTACCGATTTTCTGAAAACTGGTTTTTTTAATTTTTCTAATTTTTCGAGAAATAATTGACCGAATTTTAAAGAATTGTATATAAAACAGGGGTAGAATTTTCCGGAGAGTGCCATAAAGTGTATAATTTTTTGTTACCAATCTTTTTGGAAACCAGTATCAGAAGTTTTTCGAATTTTTTGGGAAATTCCCGGGGAGTGCCATAAAGTGTATAATTTTTCGTTACCGATCTTTTTGGAAACCGGTGGTAAACCTGGCGTTTAGGGGACCCACCTCCGATGACCTTGATTTTGACATATATTGTCAAAGACACCCTCCCGAGTAACATGCAAGTGATTTTAGTTGGGGGTCGCTTTTTATTAAAAAGTTATAAACAAAAAAAGTTTGGAAAATATAGCATCTATTTTGAGTATTGGAACATATCTTACATAACATATCAAAGTACATGCGTGGGGGGGGGCTGCACCCCCCCCCCCCATTGTTCGAGTAAACCTTTATAACTTTTTAATAAAGTTTTGAAATGGAAACTTAATTTCACGACACCATATGGATTTCTAAATACTTGTTTTGAGACGTTTAGAGGTTGTTGTTGCTGTTGTTCTTACTTCGTTTCGATTCTACGCTCAGTTGCTTTTCAGTCGTTCAACTACCTAGTTAGTTGAGGAATTTCGTGAGTTACGATAATTTGAAATTGTAATTTTCGTTAAAGCAGGGTATACACACGTGTGTGTGCCCTGCTTTAACGAAAATTACAATTTCTATAAAGCAGGGTATACACACGTGTGTGTGCCCTGCTTTAACGAAAATCACAACTTTTATAAAGCAGGGCATACACATACGTGTGTATGCCCTGCTTTAACGAAAATATTCTGTGTCGGAAATATATGAAAAATTTCAAACGTAAACAAACAGGGACTGCCGCACTTACCATGCGAAACGAGGATATACAATAAACGAGCTTGTAAAGCGCGCCACAAACACACGTGACAACTCGTCTCGCGTGAAAAGTGTATGCGTGAACTATTTCAACATATATATTAGTCATTTATGCCTTCCAATACTCAAAATAGATGCTATATTTTCCAAACTTTTTTTGTTTATAACTTTTTAATAAAAAGCGACCCCCAACTAAAATCACTTGCATGTTACTCGGGAGGGTGTCCTTGACAATATATGTCAAAATCAAGGTCATCGGAGGTAAGTCCCCTAAACGCCAGGTTTACCATAGAATTTTCCGGGAAGTGCTATAAACTGTATAGTTTTTCGTTACCGATCTTTTTGGAAATCGTTACAAAATTTTTCAATACTATCTTTACTATTATCTTTACTATTATAATAAAGAGACAGAGTTTGTAGCCTTTTTTTGTTCGCTATGATCTCGAAAACCATGCATTTGATCGAATTTTTACCAAAAGTATATAAAATAGAGGTAGAATTTTCCGGGGAGTGTTATAGAGTGTATAGTTTTTCGTTAACGATCTTTTCGGGAACCGATATCCGAAATTTTTTCAATTTTTCGGGAAATAAATTGATGCTCGGGAAATGCTAATGCCGGCGGTATTAACACAAAACTGAGGTAAGGCATATTATATGCAAAAATGCTTTATTTCCGAAATATAAGTTTGTAATATTGAAAATTAAAAAATAGCAAATGCTACGCGTATGAGAGCCATGCATATGAGGTCTCGAGCGAAGCCGCGGGGCATGCTAGTTTTATAATAATAGTATAGAATAGATGTAATTTTTCAGTTTAGTTACCTGAGCACAGAAATCCCTGAATTTAGGCTCATATAGCATGTGCTGTATTAATTATAACAATAATAAACTAGAAAATAGTTGATGTATTAAAAAGTATATATACAATTTTATGTTATAGGAAAGTATAAATACAAAGTATGCTTTTAGTTAAAACAGAGAATATATTCTCTGGTTTAACCAAATATACAAATTTTCTGCCAAATTCTTTCGTTTTGTGCAAAAACACGTTAAAGGAGCCTAATTTCATCGATTTCTGTGCTGGAATAGTTAAACTAAAAAATTATTATAATATAATATATTTATCTAACAATAAAATAAATATTATTTAAATTTATTAAATATTATTTATTATTTATATATACTATAAATACCTTATTTCTTTCCTTCTCTCTCTCTCTTTGCCTCTTTCTCTTTATCGTAACAATTAATTTTTCTCTTCCTCTCTTTTTTCGGAGACTCGAGAATGCCGAAAATAATCTTAAAGAATTAATTATTAATATTATTAATTATATTACTAATTATTTAATATGTATACCTTTTTCTTATCTCTTTCTCTCTCTCTCTCTCTCTCTCTCAATTATTAATTCCATTACATTATTGTTCCGGCATCGAAACACGAAACATTCGTAGGAAGCATCGCTACAACTCGCGCCTTCGAGGATCATCGCGAACGCTCTCGAAACGAAACGCTTGGTTCAGACGAACATACACGGTGTTTATGTTTAATCACGAGACAAAGGAGGCTCCGGTACTTCGCTTTGTTTTGGACCACGTTAACGGTCGAAGATGTATTCGATCGCTTCGATCGACTATAGGCGGGCAGATTCGTCCTCCAGCCTTCGTTCGAGACGGTCGTGCGCTAATTTAGTCCGTATTGTCGCTTGTGTAACGGACATCGAGTAACTGACGAAAATTAATAAACGCTTGAAATCCACGTTGAGTGAATTTGTACGAGCACATCCTGCCTGACCGTCGAGTCCTTATCCCAAGGCTGTACCAGCCGCGCCGACTGCTGGAGCCGGAACAATTATTTATTACATAACATTAATTTTATATTTTTTATTTTATAAATACCTTATTCTTTTTCTCTCTACTTATCTCTTTCTCTCTTTCATATATTTAGCGCTTAAGGGGATCCTGGAGTGACAGCGACAAGGTATAATCGGTCTAAGCAATATCTTTGAATTGGCTGAACAGAATGGAAAATCCTTTTACACGATTAAAGTACGCACAAAAATGTAGAGGGCTGTACATGATTTTTTCTGATAAACTAAAAAAAATTTTTATTTTTATAAATATTGTCTTCACCTGACGACAATATTTGCTTTATACAAAAATTCTGCAGTTTTTCTATAGAAAATAGTGATGCAGCCCTCTACAAAAAACTGTCAGGAATAATATCGTGCAATTAGAAGTAAGATTTGAAGCCTAAAAAAAAAGATATTACTTAGCCCAGTGAAAGATGCAAGGTTAGGTGCTATCCTTGTCTATATCCTTGTCTATGCAAGGACAGAAATAGGTCGATAACATAGAAAATGGTAATTTTGTCGGTTATATAGACGGCTCCAGCATCACCTTAAAGGGAATCTTAATTCTCAGCGCAAAATAAATAACCTCGTACTGTTACGAATCTCACACGATAATACGCGAAGCAAGCCGCGCGACACATAAGCGAGAGATGATTAATTAGCATTGCACTATAACGGCTTCAACATTTCGATACATTTATGTTCGATTGATATCGATATGACTTTTTAGAAGCCAAAGCACATAAGATGAATATAAGAATAATAGAGCGTTGAGTTCGTAAGGAAAAAGGCTCTACAAGCGAAGATGTTTAAAAAATTCTGTATCTATTTTAAAAAATCGATGATGAAGTCAATGAGTACGCCGATCATTTAAAGTTGTTATCTATCATCTATTTAGAATTAATTTATAATTTGAAATGTATATATTGAAATTTTAAACTGCATTTTTTTTTTTTAAATCCATAACTTAAGACATTTCTGCAAATATTATAGATCTTTGATATCTCAAAATTTGAGATATTGGATTATTTCTAATTCTATTATATTCTTCAGTCTTTTCTACCCCTATTTCATATATAATTCTTTAAGATTTAGTTAATTAGACCCAGCTTTATACGCGATCAAAGATTTATAATATTTACAGAAATGTCTGTGATTGCTTCAACTTCCGCAAATTTTGACATATCGGGCCCAAAGTGAACATCAAGTATGTTGCGTCGATTATAAAATCCCATTTGTGCTACTGAGCTGACTCTTTATAAATTTAAATGAAATTTATTGTAAAGTTATTATTGTATTATTATTATATTTATTATTGTATTATTGTACTTTATTATTGTATTTAAAATGTAATGTCTAATTCATTATTGTATTTAAATTGTAATGTTTTAAAACATTTATGTTTGATTGATATCGATATGATCTTTTTCAGAGTCAAAGCACAAAGATTGTCTCGCACTCGGCCAAGTTCTATGAATTCTCGATTAAAAATCGATTCTCTTGCAGCGTCACGCTGAACGCACACCAATATTGTTTTTTTTTTTTGGCGTTGATTTTTAACTTTACTAGTTTATTCTAAACCTGTCAATGTGCTAAATTGCATTTCTATAATGTAAGTATATATTTTAAATATGTATAGTTTTATAAGCAATATTTCTTGATAATATATTTTTATAACGTATATTTTAACGTATTTCTTATTAATAAACATATTTTGTTTCAAATAGGTCGAATAAAGATAAAGAAATAAGGTCGAAAGATTCAGGAAGAAAGGAATCGAAAGAGTCGGAAGAAAATCGGAGAAAAGATGAGGAGAGAAAGAACGAAGAAGAAAAAAGAAAAGAAAAAAAGAAGAAAGAAGAAAAGAATAAACGACAGAGAAAAGAAACGAGAGAGGAAAGGTTAGCATACTTTCCTTTTTTTTATTTCTCTTATAAAACGTGGAATTGACTTCATTTTTGCTGTTTCTCCTTAGATGTTAATTTGTTTCAATAAATTTCCTTAATATTTCTATTATTTTTTAATTTTTAATTAGTTTATTAAAAATATTTTAAAGATATTATTTATGTTAAGTCAAAGCCAACTCGGGAGCCTCGTTAAGGTAATGGTATAAAAGCTGTCGCTTTGCGAGCGCTAGCTTAATACGTGACATCGTTTTATTGTGTATTAATCGCTGCGTGTGATTTTGTAGGTATGTATTAATATTCTGGAAAAAAATGTTTATTAATGTTTTACTTCTCTTACAATTTAACTTTTATAGTATTTTTTAAGTTAATTATGACAAAGGTTCTTATTTGTTGTATTTTTCTCACAGTATTATATCAAGAAACGTTTTGTGCCTCAAATTAGAAACATATACACATTTGATATGCGTCGCGCAGGATTTAATTTACATTATTTACATTTAATCTGATCTATGATTCAGTTGTTATGTCTAGACTCTAGAACACGATAAAAACTTCCATGATTATCTAGAATGTCCTTCAAATGTATTAGTCATTTTCTATTAGGTGTAAGTACGCGAAGAGATGCAAACAGAACGCGTTGCATGAAGAATCGAGCGCATAGGCGGACACGGATAAAGTGTGTACAAAGGCGTTTATAATTATTTCTCAAAAATGGTTTATTGTAACTTTCTCATACATGGTTGAATTCGTAAAAAAAAAACAACTTTTTATTTGGTAATCAAAAAAGTTTTTTTATTTAAAAAAAAATGTATTGGTGGCGGGGGTATGTTAAAAAATAAAAGAAATAAAAAAAATATTTTGTTATTATTTCAAAGTGCTTTTGAAGCTATTTAATTTACATTTTTAAAAACTTTTCTGTCTCTCTTATAGTTTTGGAGATATTCGGCCCAAAAGAGAAAAATCGATTTTTTCTGAAGGGGTGTTCACTCTCTAAACATGCGTATAGGCACGTATAAAAAAAAACGTATCTCTAATTTTTGTCTACACAACAACATATATAAAGTTCATCAAGATCGGAGTGAGACACCTCCGTGGGTTTTTTTGTAAGTTATTTGATGGATAGAGTCTCGTTAAAGGAAGATTGTTAGTGAATTTGACGAGGATCGGTGAAGGGATTACCGATTTCTGCTTAAAAAGTGTATAAAATGTACATGTAATTTTATATAGAGAATATTTTATATAGAGAATTATTAAAAGAAAATTTTGAATTTTACGAGAATCGGTGAGAGGATTACCGATTTCTGCTTAAAAAATGTGTAAGTATCTTTAATGATACTCTATGTATAAAAAAAAGTGTGCAAGTAGAAACTTGCACATTGCTTCCTCATAGTTTTTAAATGTGCAAGTAGAAATTTGTACATTGCTTCCTTATAGTTTTTAAGTGTGCAAGTGGAAACTTGTACATTGCTTTCTCATAGTTTTTAAGTGTGCAAGTAGAAACTTGCACATTGCTTCCTTATAGTTTTTTAGTGTGCAAGTAGAAGCCTGCACATTGCTTCCTCTATGAGGAAGCCAAATTAATAAATATCTACTAATAATTATGCATAAAAAAATAGGCTTCCTCATAGAGAAAGCAATGTGCAGGCTTCTACTTGCACACTAAAAAACTATAAGGAAGCAATGTGCAAGTTTCTACTTGCTCACTTAAACAAGTTTCTACTTGCACATTTAAAAACTATGAGAAAGCAATGTACAAGTTTCCACTTGCACACTTAAAAACTATGAGGAAGCAATGTACAAATTTCTACTTACACATTTAAAAACTACGAGGAAGCAATGTGCAAGTTTCTACTTGCACACTTTTTTTCAACTTGTATTATGTTTAATCTTACTCGCTCATCGTACAATTCTTTTTCTTTCGAAGGAGGACGGAGGATCCAAACTCCCATCTGCCATCTCCGATTTTGAGACAGTCTCACTTTACGCAATTTACGTTTTTAAGTGCATCTTTAATTACTCTCGCTACATGTGATTATATATATGCAACATGGTAATAACAAAGTATATAATTGTTTTTTCAAGATGACGAAAAGAAATTCCATCTTTTAAGGCACACCAGGTTAAAATCCAGTCGATTTAAAGATTTTTCTGTAGAATAATGGCCACTGATTTAGAGGCTAAGATTGAATTTAAACTATTATGTGATTCATTGAGGTATTGCCAAGGCATGAAGTAAAAAAGAAAGAACAAATTTTGCAAACGTTCATCGACCTGATATTGCAATATAAGCTATTAAAACATCGGAAATACGCGATAACAAAACTGTTAAGGTCCTTGGAAACGTCTTGGCTACAAAATTCTGTAAAAATAGAATATTTTATTATAGGTCCTATTATAGGTCCTTGGAAACGTCTTAGCTACAAAATTCTGTAAAAATAGAATATTTTATTTAAAATATTAAATATAACTTTGACGTAACCTTAAAAAATTGATTTTTCCACTATTTGTTTCCCTCTAGACTATATAACTTTCGTCTGAAACATTTTCTTCTAAAATTAAAAAGAATGCAAATTTTGGGGCGGTAATCGTTTAAAATGGGACACCCTGTATATTCCGACATTTCGACTTTGGGTCGCAATATCTCCGCTCGTAGGGCACGTAGCGGAAAAATGAAAAGAACGGACCCCCCCCCCCCAAATCGACCCCAAGCTATCGATCAAGCCTATTTAGAACTTGATCCGTTCACTCGTTATCGAGATCTCAACATCTCGAGTACTTGAAAATCGTCGCGTCGCGTAAAAGAGTCACGGTTGGTCTCGCTCCGCGTGTACTTGGCGCGAGACACTACCGTGTCTCTTGATAAATATAATTTTGACTTTATTTCTAGTCATAGATGTTCTATTGGTTGTCATATAAGTATATCATTCAAATTATTACAAATACCAAATAATTACAAATGAAGAGTACAATTAAGGGGATCATAGTCTACTCTTTGTCGAAATTGATCTGGTCATGCTATCTTGTGACATTTTCAAAGAACTTTTATAATTTTTATCTGTTTTGTTTAAGAACAGTTACAATTCATTGGAAATAAGGCCGAAAGATATACCGTGCTGGGGAAAAAATTTTTATAATCCACGCGCTTGTGGGAAAGAACCATCAGAGTCCATACAATGTAAACACTAAGGCTTCGTTCCGATATTCACGAAATTCTGTACTAATTTTTTTCAATAGTATCCTAAGATATCTGATGTCTTCAAATTTAAAATTGCGTTTTTCCTCGAAATTAATCCGGATGGACATTGATCGTTTTTCCCCTGTACCTTTCAAATGCTCTCTGTATGTAATTCTTATATAAAACAAAATATTCTATTGTCTACATGTCTTCTTCTTTTTCATTAGACCACCACAGAGCCTAAATCGGGTCTTTTGGAGGAAACGATATGTACCGTGTCTTTCTGTTCGTTACAATTGCAATTTTTATGGGAAGAAAATGTGTGGCTCTTAATTCAATTTCTACTTTGCGAGACCAAGTTTTGTTTTGAAACTGATTTATCGTTATTGTTTGATAGTTATCTGCCTTCAAAAAATGATCAGTATCGCGTTCCTCAGTTGGGAATTTTGGGATATATTTCATGCAAACGCTCAACCCTGCTCTATACTGTACTGTGTTTAGAATCTTCTCTTTATTAGCTACAAAGGACCGTGACTCCGAAAAAACGACACTCTTTAAAATCGAACTCTTAAATTCAGCATCGATACACGAGATACATGAGAGCTTATAAATAATTTATAGCCGCGCAATTCGTATTTCGTTAACGCTGAATTGCAGAAGAGCTTTTCATCAAATTGCGGCATATTTTTGAAAATGCGTAAGTACTTACCGACTTGATCATTTTTACGCGTATGAACGATTTGCGCAAACGAATGGTCTACTGTGGACATATCGTTTTTGTTTCGACACAAACGTGTCGAAACGCTTTAAGCACGTGATTTGTTGTTTATCGGTCCATCAAAAATTTACGTGCGAAACAATGCTCAGTCCGAACGTGTCTGCGAAACTGTAACGTCGTGCGCGCAAAAACAGTTATAGAGTGGACAAATTAATTATATATACTTATATATGAAATAGATTTTTAATTAATAGATGAGCACGAAAAGTTTCCGCTATCGTAGGGATACTAAACATGCGTTCCAAAAATTCGAAATTTTGCGATTACATGCCAACAAAGTTGTGAATTGCTTTTTTGCAACTTTAAATCAATTAGCAAGTTATAGCCACCACATATTTTTCTACTATTGTATAGCTGTGTAATCTACCATCGTTTTGAATTCTTTTTGTGCACAATATTGTGCATTACAATATGCTGCAGCTGCTATCATACGGTTGTCTCTTCTCGATGACATTTCGCTATCGATTTACGGCGAATGATTGGAGCACAGTTTTGTACGCACAAATAAAAATTTTTGTTATCGAAAAAAGTTTACCCGCACAATCGTTCGTAAGCGTAAAAATGCTCAAGTCAGTACGCATCTTAATAACAAAAACGGGGTCAAAGTTTTAAAATCATCTTCTTTTATTTATCGACTTAAATATCAAACTAGAAAAGAATAAAAGTGTGTGAATTGTTCGTTTCTTACATTGTGTGTTTAACCATGTACAAATGTTCGATTAACAAAGCGCAAATGAAGTCAATATTTTTAATTATGATATTATAAAAGCACTAATAAATTAAATTCATTCAATCCTATCTAGGATGCGTATACTTTTCTAAAGAAGAGATCCACCTTCTTTTGCTGCCACTCCATATAGGTAAGATTTCAGCCCATTAAAATTTCAAATGATTTCAATGCTTTGTATAGTATAATGGCTCTTTACAAAACCAGGTTTTGTTTTAAAACTGATCTATTGTTATTGTTTGAAAGTTTCCTTTCCTTCCAGAAATGATCATTTTCGCGATCCCTATTCGAGAATTTTAGGATTAAGTTTATATTTTGAACATTTTTTTTAACACAATAGAATATTTTTCTACCCAAAAATTCTAGTGCTGATACATACGCGATGCGGTGAGATAAGTCCGGAAATCGAGTCTTTTACTCCATGGCTAAAAAATGAAATTGGACTCAGCGACATGTCTTTCATATTTATCTTCTAATTAAATAAATAAGATAATATAAAAAAGCAAAGTAAAAGTTAACATAAAATACAAAATTAAATCCCTGCTTAAAGCAGATTAAATTATATTAAACTGAATTAATATTTTGATAAGATGCGGATGCTCTTACGTTTTAAAGTCAGCTTGCCGGATGTACTGTCGTTATCAATCTTGTTTGTCGCGAGACATGCGTATTCGTCCTCGGGGAATATCTCAATATTTTGTTGATTGTGAGACTTGAGAGTAGCCACCCCGTTCTTATACGCTTTTCGATGAACTCTACATCTACATGAATTTTATACAAACCAGAGAAATAATGACTAAATCATAACCCGGACATAAGCTTTCAAAATTCGGAGTCTTTTATGGAAGAACGGCACGTTAATTGGCTACCGCATCGCTCCTTGCCGAGTGGCAAGCGTTTCCACGTCTTATGTGCAGGTATGTTGAGAAGTTGAGCAGTGCAAGAGCCCAACAGTCGAGAGAATAGCCGGAGTAGCGTCACACCTTTAAGACGTGGTGCTACGTAGGTAGGTGAGAAACGAATGAATGAAAGCAAGTGATATAATTGTGTAAGGTTCTTAAGTTTGTAAGCCTGATTATGTCAGAATAAAACGAGCGATCTTTAAAGTAACGAAGTCTTAGAGTTTTATTAAACGATTTAACAACATATCGTACCCCGAGAAGAATACTGTCACAACTCAAAAATTCACAGATTTCAGGAGAGAGAAAAAAACAAATTTAATTTAATTTGTTTGAATTGTAGAGATAATAACTAACGCAATTACGATATTTTGTTATAATAAACTTATACTGTTTTTTGAAGAAGTCTGTTGTGATTCACTTGTTAATTTATTTATGACACTATATCATCCTGGAAACTACATCCAGGAAACCGCAACAAAACTAGTTTAAAAGAATAACGACACTTCTGACCCGTGCAGCGGATTTCGCATATAGACTTGTAACAACCCTGGTAACACAATCTGATAGTTCAGATACGTCCCGAAGAAGTGCGCAAGAAAACAGTCCAAAATTGCGACATAAGTGCATAATATCTGTAATTAAACGAGTACTTATTGTACTATTGCAGCAGTCTGCTGTAAAAAGCTACTGCGAAATTTTATATAAAATTCCTTTTACAGCAGACTGTTGCAATAGTACAGTAAGTACTCGTTCAATCACAGATATTATGCACTTCTGTCGCAATTTTCTATCAGATTATGTTACCAGGGAATATTATATTATAGGACGTAGGAATACTTTTTATGGGCTTAACTCAAAATTGAAATTTTTTAGTTGTGACAGTATTCTTCTCGGGCTGCGATGTTATTCGTGAACAATCTCTCGCCCTTACAATGAATTATGAGGCCTTAACTCCTTTCCCGACGATTAATTCCATACGATCTTTTTTCTCTTTACGCGCACCTTACTTCCTCCGTCTCAAATTCTATGTCTACTTCTCTGTGACTCAACTCTATTTTGTATTCCCTCTCCCTGCTTTTGTCCAAAATGCGAAGACTTGCGGACCTCGTGCGATTTTGAAAGAGATATGGTAGTGGGTGAAGTCTTAAGTTATAAATAAATGCAGATTGAAATTAATATTTAACATAAAATAAACATTTATTACAATAATATAAGCTAGGTAAACAATAAATGATAATTAGGCAAAATAAAATTAAATACATTTATAAGTGTGAATGTCGGATATATGTGTATATAACGTGTGTGTGTTCTTCGCGGGTGTTACATTGGTGCGGGGGTGATCGGACAGGATTTTTAAGGGGAAACCTATTCAATGCACATCCTGCCCGCTATTATTACAATTAGTTTTAAGATTGAATTTACATGAATTTAACTATGTATGCGTGGGATGAATGTGAGTAATTAAACTAAATTAAAACATAAAGGGAAGATAAGTAATAATTATACTATAGGATGTGTTGATTATTATCAGTCTATGGTGACTACCTCCTCGAGAACCTCAATGGTCGTGGCAGTTGATGGGTTTAACCAAGGGAGGGGGGGAATCGGGTGTATCAGGGATCACGCGATAAGGGGCGACGCGACAAACAGGGCGAGAAAGGGACTTAGGAGGAGGGGGCGGCGAAGGTTCCTCCGGAAGAGCTGGTGGGGGCGGGGGGGTGGCGAGTCGCGGAGGACCGGCGTTAACACTTTCCTGGCGGAATGCCGATGCTTGTTTTTCAAGCTCCCTTCGCGCCCGCTTATTTTGACGATTCCTCTTGTGTTTCGCGGCGTTTCGCGACTTCTTGCGGGTGGGATCGCCTGAATCCACTACAAATTAGCGGATTGTTAAATATTAAGGTCCGTTAACTGCGGGGAAGTCACCTCGGGTTTTGGAGATTGAAGAAATCAAAAGAATACCTTGAGTCCACTGACGAGTCAGCTAACCCGAAATAATAGAAAGTGATACCCCGAGTCCACCGACGAGTCAGCTAACTCGAAGTAATAGAGAATACCCCGAGTCCACCGATAAATCGGCTAATTCGAAATAATAGAGAATACCCCGAGTCCACCGATAAATCGGCTAATTCGAAATAATAGAGAATACCCCGAGTCCACCGATAAATCGGCTAACTCGAAATAATAGAGAATACCCCGAGTCCACCGATAAATCGGCTAATTCGAAATAATAGAGAATACCCCGAGTCCACCGATAAATCGGCTAACTCGAAAGTAATAGGGAAATCAAAAGAGGCTAGAGGATTTGAAGGAACATGTACCCGAGAGACTTTCCGAACACAAGAAAATAAGAGTAATAAAAGGAAGTGTGTATACGACTTACTACTTGGCGCTGATAAAATTGAAGTAGAGTAGCTGGATCAAATTGAAGTAGAATAGCTGGGCCCTGTGGATAGGCACTCGTCGATACTCGATGAGTTTAAGTTCGCGCACAGAATTTAACTTGAAACTCAAGATCGGATTTGAATGTGATACTGTTCGTAATTTGATTTAAGAGATGAACCGGGGCGAACAAGTGAACTGTCTGAAGAGGAGCTGAACTAAGAGGGGAAGTCCCGTGATGTCGCGATTTATATAGAAAAGTTCCAAGGATGGAAAGGGTGGATTTCGTTGTGGGAGGTGTCTGGTTTTCGTTTTGAAAACTTCTGGTTGGCGAGATGTTTCTAATTTTTAGTTTGAAGAATTCCTTATTGGGCAGGATGTTTCTCACCCAAGAGGTAGATCCTAAAGTTTTTGCCTATCCTAGAGAACTAGAGACGGTTATCGGCTTTTCCGGTTTTTCCATTGGTGAGTCCCCACGTAAGGCCCCTACTGTCCAGTTGGGGGTGTAACCCATCGCTTCTTCCAGTGACTCATTTGTTTTCGACTATCGCCGATTTCTCTTTTATTAGGGTCCCTTATTTATCTCGCGACCCTGTTTTTGTGTTGACAAACGATGCATACCTCTCAATCTTAATTGCAGTTTTATTGCAAACAGAAACTTCCGCCACGTGCTCTTACAAGATTTCCAAGAGCACGTTTTAGATCTCGTCTCTGTTTGTCGGAACATTGCGCGGGCAATTTTGAGCTAGTCGCGCGATGCAATAAAGATCCTAAGCAAACTCTGTCTGGGATTAAGGCCCCTTTTTGCGCGTCGTGTCGCCGGGTTTATAGTTATGGGCCAGACGAAGTTGATAAAAACCCGATCGCGTATGCCCCGTCTGTCAGTAGTTCGTCATCTGGAAGGTTGCTTTTATAGTTGCCCAAGTAAATAGGTATTTTGATCATAAAAAAAAGGAATGTGAGGAAATCAATTAAGGCTCACTCGCCGATCGATAACCGTCCGTGCTCAGTTTATTTATCCTTACCTTAAGGGATATCTTAAGCGCTTAATAGGAATTTCCGCGAAAAAGAGAAATTGTGGAGTTCGCAGGGCGTAACATAAGTAATAGAATAAACAGAATGTTAAAATCGTTCACAAATATTTTATTATGCCAGTTGAGAGAAAAAATATGATTACTGTGTTTTTGAAAGACAAATTGCATCTTGTAGGAGGTGTGGGACGAAATCAACAAGCACTAAAGACTATTGATATCTATGATACTTATACAGGTGATTTTAATTGTGCAGCTACCACAATGTGCACATTTCGTTAATATTATGTTCCAAATATATATTAAACGATTTATCTATATACGTACATAAGTTAAGCAGAAACTAGTACATATTTTTCATAGAGATTATGTTATAGGATTGCTTTTTATTATTATCATACATGAATTTAATGTTTATCATTAAAATTATCTTTCTTTTGACAGTGGTGGATCATCCCGAAGACTGCGATGCCCTGAGTCCGGCCGTTCCGCAAGCTACTTCCTAGGTCCTGTGCGAATCCGGGGTCGTGGGTTCCTTTGATTCCAGTCTCAGACCCTCGATCATGTATTTCAGAGATCGTTCGCACGGCGGCACGGATGGATATCTCCTCAAGCAATCAGACTAATCCACCTCTCTCTATGTTTCTCTTAATTTTAATCTCACTCCGAATCTCCTCGTTCCACCGTCTCAAATTTCTCTTCCATGCTGGCCGCACCACCAGGACATCACTGACTCTCCCACTCGAAGTAATTACAATTGCGTTTTATGGATAAATCTTTCTAAAAATTTCAACATATACCGCAAGAATTATTGGCATGCGATTTCTCGCCTCTGACATCATCAAACAAGAATAATTTTAGTCAAATTAATCGTCAAGCGACCATGTGCTTTGGTCTTTTCTAAATTGACTTAGAAGAGACCAAAACCCATAGTCCAAATTTCTTGACGATTAATCAGACCAAAACTAACGATCGAATTGTCATGACATCTAGCCAATTTAGTCGATTAAATAAATTTTAATAAAATAATTACTTTAATCTTATTACTTTAAAAGAAAACCGAAATAAGGTTCACATTCAAAGTACTGGAATGATTAATCGAAAAACCAAGGTCAAAATCAAACATAATGATAAGTCAAAAATTAAAAAATAATAATTATTGACATCTTGATTATTTCTTTAAATTCTTGTCTTATCATTATGTTCAACTTTGAACTCAGTTTCAGCCTTTAATTGAAGCAGTAACTAATAGGATTTCGATTGGTTGAAATTCCAGATCCTTGATAGTAACTTTTGTTTACAGCCATTATCATTTATATAGTCGTCTAAAATACAAAACTTAAAACAGTATTCTAATCATGCAAATGTTCTAATCAAATGTTGATCCCAGGGTGAATTCTTCATTAAACAAAATTTCATAAATAAGCATATTAACAGATCGAAAATCGATTCTCTTGAAAGAATCGATTTGTACAAAAATCAAATAGAAAAGAATCGATATAAAAAACGATTTTTAGAGGAAAAAGATCAATTTTCTGAAAATTGAATTGAGAACGCTCATCACTAAGAGTCACTTCGACCAAGCTCCGATTAACTTAATCGTTGATTAGTCTATTGGAAATGACCAATCGTATTTGTCAATCTGTTTAATGAGCAACTGCGATTGATCAATGGACTAATCAACGATTAAGTTAATCGGTGTTTGGTCGAAGAGGCCCTAAGTTCATAACGCGCCGCGTTGAGTCGCTCGCGTAATTGCGACTTTGATCTGTTGCTCGCAGAAGAAAAACAGGACATTATAGTGTAAATTGAGAATTATAAAATACAGATCATTGTTAACAGGAAATTCGAGTACACTACTCAGACTTCTTTTCACAGACATTTATGATGGTTTTAATTCCGTCTTTTTTAATGTTTGTCAGACTGAATCTTTCTAATAACAAAAACAGCGTCAAAATTTTAAAATCATCTACCTTTATTTTATTTACATTGTGTATGTACATTTCTTTACACTGTGTTTAAACATAAAAAATATTAAACAATATTTGATTTATAATACATCAGAAGAGAGTAAATTGTTTTAACTATGATATTATAAAAGCACTAATAAATTGAAATTCAAAGTGTAGGCTCCAATGGAAATCCACGGATATAAAAAATGGACTAACTAAGAACCAAGCGCAGCAAATGATGCGCGAAAGTTTTTATTTTATTTTTATTTTACATATTTTCCAACCTTGACTGCGCGCCGACTAAATTTGTCAGACTTGAAACACAGCTCCGGTTGGAGTAGTAAAATCCCCTCGCTACCTCTAATTAAATCGATAATACATTATATAATACATTAAATAATACATTAAATCCATTCGATCTCACCTAGGATGCGTATACTTTTCTACCTTCTCCCCTTTCTTCCACTTTATATACGATTTTAGTTCATTAAAATTCCAAGTGCTTTCAATACTTCGTAGTATGACTAATTGTAAGTATGATATATGGCTCCTGCACATAGGAAGCGCTTGTCGAGGCAAGAAACGACGCAGTAGCCAATAAGTTTTTAGTTTTTGGATTTTATGAAAAAAAGACGCACTGATTGGCCACGTCGCTTCTTGCCGCGCGGCAAGCGTTTTGCGCATCCTGTGTGCAGGAGTGCAGCAGCCAAGCGTCAGTAGTTGAGTACGTGGTGCTACTGAGCACGTGGTGCCATATATGTAGGAAAATGAGAGGACATATGAATGGAAAGTAAGTAGTGCAATTGTTACTGCGTTTACTTCAAAGAGCATATTTCCCAGTAAGCAAGAAACATCAAGAAACATTTTAACTACATTACAGCAACGTTTTAACATTAATGCAATGTAGTCGTTGAAATGTTTCTTGACGTTTCTTGCTTACTGGGTTGTGAATGCACATTTATCGCACTGATAACATTTACTGTTTTAGAATGGAAAATAACAGCAATGAAAGCGGGAAACCGCGCGAAACAGTGACATTGATTCTCAAAGAAGAACGATTCGAGGTTGACAAACAAAAATTAATCGGCAAGAGTCAGTATTTTGCCGCTCTTTTGTCTGAAACTTTTCAGAATGTGGACAGACAGAACACGTCATAAAATATAATATTTCGCCAATATTGCTGCAGGTAATCAAATTTTAATTCTTGTCTGTGTTCACAGGAAAGAAATCGCTTTTTGAGCGTACAAAACATTTTTGTTTTGTTTTTTGTGTAACGTATTGTTACATCAAATTTCTTAATAGAATGCACGTTTTCAAAATAAAACAAATATAACTATATAGAAATTTCGTCGGGTTTTCAGCATCTCATGTGTAATTGAAATAAACACATAACATAATAATTTTAGGATTTCATTGATGGGATTCACAATAAAAAAGTTGTATTCACAACGACAAATCATGATCTCGGAGTGCTACTTGATCGTCTCATGAGTCTGTTGGAATTAAGTGTTGTATTTGTAGCGGATAACTTAGTAAACGATATAACCGTCTGGATTGAGACAGTGTTCATGTCACCAGAATATGCGATTGAAATTTGGTTACTGGCACAAGAATTGACATTATTGTGCTACGAGATCTTTCTTTGGCTCTTTGCTTAGATCGTTTCAATGAACTGTCACTTAATTCAATTTATGAGTTGTCGAAAGAACATTTTCTGAAGTTAATTGGAAACATTAATGTAAGAGCTGAAGAGTCTTATTTGCGAGACATTGTAAGCAGTGGAGGTACAGACGTCATGTAAGTATATTATTTTCAAAAATAACATTTAGATACCAGTAGTAAGATAGAACGTCTGATGACGTGAGAAGACTTCATTAGACGGAATTAATACGTCATTTTGACATCACTCTGCTATCTGGGTATAGTGTTAGAAAACAGACAATAAGCTCTTACCTCCAATATGTTTTAAATAAGTGATGATTTCTAAGCTCTCCAAGACAATACTACATACAGGGTGAGGAAAAGTCATGAACCGCCGTGAAATATCTCGAAAGCAAGACATTTAGGGAAAAACGTTTTATACAAAAATTGTAAGGGTCTTCAACAATGCATCAAACCGGTGGTACATTATTTGACCTTGAGCGTAAGTAAGAGAGGCGTTTCACAAATCAACTTTAAAATTTCAAATGGAAAACACCCCACGTTTTATTTAAATATTCTTATAGCTGACAGTGAGAGCTTTCAAACACTATCAATAAACGTCTTCGGTTGAGTACTTTTCGAGAAATGAGTTGATAAAGTCAAGTACCGCGGCATTAG
>JASTWK010001754.1:0-25449 GCA_030770225.1 Temnothorax unifasciatus | reverse complement strand
TTTTAAAAAATTCAAACGTGGCGATTTTGACGTGAGAAACGAAGAACGTGAAAGGACCACCGAAAAACGAGTGTGATCTATTATGATTCGAGCTGCTAAAACCTGTTGCAAAACTGTTAATGCTGAACGCTACCGACAACAAATGATCGATTTGAATCAAGCTTTGCGTGAAAACGACCAGAATATCAAAAAAGGCAACACAAAGTGATTTTGCTTCATGATAATGCACCATCACACACAGCAAAACTGGTCAAGGAAACGATTGAGGCGTTTAGTTGGGAAATACTTTAGCATGCGGCTTACTCACCAGACTTGGCTCCGTCTGATTACTACTTATTTGCATCGATGGGACACGCACTTGCTAAGCAGCGCTTCACTTCTTACGAAAATGTACGAAAATGGCTCGATGACTGGTTTGCCTCAAAAGAGCAACAGTTTTTTTTTTGCGTGGCATCCACAAATTGCCAGACAGGTGGGAAAAATGTATAGTTAGCGATGGGTAATACTTCAAATAAAATATTTTTTATTATTTTCATACAATAAACGTGTATTTTCTATACAAAAATTCCGGTTTTATATTTACAGACCTGGTAAGTGCACTAATCCCAATTACCTTGGAAAGTAAGTACATTTGCAATGCAGTATTGAGTATGCAAGGTTTCACGGTGATTTTCTCCTAAAACTTTTTTCTTTCATCTAAAACCTCTTGAAAAGCTTTTAGGGCTTTATAATAATTTTTTTGTTTGTGGAATATTAGACCAATATCATGTAACGTTGTCAAAGTTCTACAGTGATTAATACCTAAAACTGCTTTCTTCCTCTCATAAGCATCTTTATAAATTTTCAATGCTTCTTCAAGCTCACCCTGCTCGGCCAGTATCACCGCTATATTATTTTGAATACACAAAATTGTGGATCATCTGCACTTAATATTTCTTTTCTTTTTTCAAAAACTGTTCTACAGATATTTAACGCTTCTTCGTGTTTACCTTGTTTCTTTACTATTGCTATGTGAAAGTAAGTCTCTAAAGTAAAATGATTTGGTCCTAATATTTCTTCTTGCTTTAGATAAACTTCTTGACAAAATATTAAAAGCTTTATACTTAACAAGTGCTAGAAGAATTAAACAATGTGCCATTCTGGCTTTGGTTAAGACTGCGTTATGTCGAAAGTATAACCGCGCGTAGTTTGCCAGGACAAAGAATTGTACGTTAAGGTGGTTCGGCCATCAAGAGCATGTCAAAGAAAAAAATCTTAATTAAAAATATGTTATAAAGAAAACCTAAATACACTTAAATTTGCAATTTGGAGAAGATCTGACGTCTAGTTTTTAAGATATTAAATCTCAAAGTTGGCATTTTTAACATAGGTTTTATGGGAAATTGTACCGAAAACATACATTTTTCGAGAATTTTATTCACTGTAAAGAAACAAGTTCAAAAAACTGAAAATAACATGTTATTTTCAGTTTTTTGAGAATTTTATTCACTGTAAAGAAACAAGTTCAAAAAACTGAAAATAACATGTTATTTTCAGTTTTTTGAACTTGTTTCTTTACAGTGAATAAAATTCTCGAAAAATGTATGTTTTCGGTACAATTTCCCATAAAACCTATGTTAAAAATGCCAACTTTGAGATTTAATATCTTAAAAACTAGACGTCAGATCTTCTCCAAATTGCAAATTTAAGTGTATTTAGGTTTTCTTTATAACATATTTTTAATTAAGATTTTTTTCTTTGACATGCTCTTGATGGCCGAACCACCTTAACGTACAATTCTTTGTCCTGGCAAACTACGCGCGGTTATACTTTCGACATAACGCAGTCTTAACCAAAGCCAGAATGGCACAATCACATAATTAAATTGATATCAATTTAATTACATTATAACGTGAACAAGAAAATTTAGAATAAAATATGCGAAATACGGGATATATATGTGGAATAGGATATGAGAATATAAAAGAAATGTTGCGAAAAATAACATAACAAGCCCAGCTATAAATATTAGCACGATAAACGCTATAATCTTTCAGCAGTCCGGAGATAAAGGCCAATATCCGTTTTTTAAGTTCAGCATTGAAAGACACCAAGCTTCCCGCAACTTATCGAGTGTCACGAAGATCCGTAACAAGGGATATGCATTTATATCTGTGACATCATTGATTCGTAGAAAGTCGATAAAAAACGGAATTTTCATTCTTCTTTCTATTCTAACAATAACTATACTTGTATTGAATTTACTCAATAATTACTGCTTTATTAAGCATTATAGAAAAAAAATAGTTCAAAACTTTTCGACTCAATTTTAGTAAGGAATATTGCTGTGTAAATTATAAGCGCAAACTTAAGTGACACACTGTATATTATAATATTATGAGTAAAAGTTTTAAACATGTTACAACAAAATAAACAAAATAAAAAATACAACAAAATAAACAGCTACTATTGTTAATATGAAAATAAATCTAATTCAAATACACTTTAAACGTTCGATTAAAATAATTAATTAATATTAATATTAATATTAATATTAATATTAATTAAGACGAGAGACCGGTGCCGCACAGCGAGATCAAGAGCGTTGAAAGAGACTTGGGATCGCGCGGTGTGGCTCAGCCATAAAGCGGGAAAGTATCAGGTGAAGAAACGCGTGGTCGTAGACAGGTTCGCGAAAGAATGCGAAGAAGGAAAGGAGCGGAGGGCTATGCAGAAGAGCCGAGAAGGGAGAGGATGCCGGGAGCAGGACACGGATCGGAGGAGGCGGAATGAACGGAGGTAATACTGAGGGAAATAAGAGAGATAGGACTGGGAATCATGAAGGAACTTAGACGAGAGGGAACGGAAGTCAGGGAGGAAATGAAGAAGATAAAGGAACAACTAGGAAGGATCGAGAGGAAACAGAGCGGAGGAAGCCAGATCAAGGAGGACGAGCAGAGGGAAAGAGAGACAGAGGAGGCAAAGAAGAGCAGAAGAGGAATATCGAGGAAGGAGAAGGCAAAAGAAGAGAGTGAGGGGAGCAATGAAGGAGGATGGGCCGAAGAGGGCTGGGGACCGACTGGTGGGAGGAAGCGGCAGGCGAGGATGAGGAGAGAGGTGAAGAGAAGAGGAATGCAAGTAAGAAAGAGGTAGAAAGACACAGCGAAAAAAGCGAAGGTAAGAAAGCTGAGAAAGAGTCCGATGTAAGTGACAAGGAAAAAGGACGCACCACAGAAAGGAACAGGATGTGGCGACTGACGGAAGAGAGAGAGAGGAAGAAATCAGAAGAAAAAGGGAATGGAAAGAAAGAGAGACGGCACGAGTAGAAGAAAGAGAGAGAAGGAAAAGAGTGGAACAGAAAGAAAGATGTCTTATATGGAGGAAAGTAACAGGAGAAGGGTTAATGGAAAAAAGAAGATTTTTGGAAACGATTATGGAAAGAGTACTGGGGAGAATAGTTCCAATAAGAGGAATAAGGGAACCGACAGGCATGGAAGAAAAAGGTACAATTTTCATGGAACTGGAGAAGGCAGACGACAAGGAGGAGTTAATTGTAAGGGGCGATGAGATCTGGAGAAGATGGGAGATTGGATTAGACGAGCTCCTTACGATGGAGGAGAGAGCCTACAGGCATAAGTTGGTTGAAAAGGCAAGGGAGGAAAGACGGAAAGGAAGATCGGTGATTCTGACTAACAGAAGGCTCTGAATAGACGCGAAAGAAGTGAGATGGTACGAGGAGAGAGGTACATGGAGGAGGACCTGAAGACATATAAGAATGAGTGAAAAGTAGTGAATGTGAGGGTGTAAAGGTCAATAACAAAACTCAGAGACAGGCAAAGCAAAAGTTGAAGAACAGTATGCAGTGGGAGGTACTTGAGGGAGAGAAAGAGAAAGAGTGTGTGCATGGCGAAGAGGAGGTATGGACGTGATAGAAAGAGTGTTGGCAAAAAGATGAAAATGTATGAGTGAATGCGTGAATGATAAAAACACGAGTCAAAAGTGCGAGGAAGGTTACTGTCACGGAGCGAGGGGCTGAAGAATGAAAGATGGAAGATATTGAAGGTCAAAGATAACGCATACAATGTAGCATGGAGGGGCACGGGAGAGAGAGAGAGAGAGAGTGAATAAGAGAGAGAGGGAGTGTGTGTGAGTGTGTGCGGAGGAGTGTGCGTGAGAGGGAGAGGAAGTCAAAGGAGAGGGGGCCGGGGCGAGGTAGGGAAAGGGGAGGGTGGGTAAAATTAGAATGTGAGGCCGCCAATGGCCAGGCTGGGAAAGGAAAAAATTGTAAAGGGTTGGGTACGTCCCTTCAAAACGCCAAGCTTGTATGATATAAGGAATGTAAAAAAGCTGATGATAAGTATGTACAGGGTTGGGAACGTCCCTTCAAAACGCCCTTTCAAACCCCTTTGGGGTAATAAAGTATATCTCTGAATTAATATTAATTAATTATTATTTTGAATTAAATTTATTTTCATATTAGCAATAGTAACTGTTTATTTTGTTAAATAATTGTAAAATCATATTATTTGCTAACCACGTATCTACTGCTTGATAACTACAGTTTTGTCAGTAGGATATGAAATTGATAGCAGATTTATGAAAGAAATGTCATCTGGTATCTTGCGCTTTATGTATCACGTAAAAATAAAAAATGTGCATTTTCAATATTAAGAAAAATAAAATGTTATTATTGCACAATGCGTTTGCAGAAATATCTATAAAAACAATCTTATCTTCGCATATGTAATCTGTATATCGATGTTAACAAAAGGGGCGACGGTCAGCTTTCGCCTTTCGCACTTCGCGATGTACCACACCTGAGCGCGCCAACTTTAGGCGGTCTGATTCGCTAACTTTAAATGCTTATAATTCAAAAACTATTATAACCTTGACATTTTAGTATTAGGATTTTCGTCTCAGAATGATCTCAGGAACCTATCCTTAACCTTTAGACCGCCGGAAAATCTAAATATAGTCTCTACGTGTGATCGGAACTTTGTATCGGTTATATGTAAGATATAAGCACAACAATTTGAGGACTTTCTAAGAGGATTAAAGCTCATCAAATGCCGGCGGTCTAAAGGTTAAGCGTTGACCGGTCTTTACGGTACACCCTGTATATATATATACAATAATTATTATAAACCATTATGAATATGCATCAAAAGTATGAAAAAAGTTACTTTTTTGCAAGATAAATAAAAGCTGATCTGCATTACTCGACATGTTTCACATTATCTCTTTAAAAAAGTCTACCTTCGAAGAAAATGATATAACATTAAACTTATTACAAATAAACGAAATTTGTTAGGAATATATACCTTAATTTCACAAACATTTAATACTACAACTCAGTGAAAACTGACTTTAATTATCTTTAATAATTAATTTTTAATAGTCAAATTATCTTTTAAAAAAATGCTTAGATCGAGTATCCCACAATACTCGCACTTCCTCTATGACGTTTCAACAATATATGATGATTTTTAAGATTGCACAAACGCGAAAGAATAAAGAATCATCAATTCTTTTCATCGTAGCTGCAATTAAAGCCCCTTGCACAATGCCAGGCAACAGGCAATAGGAACAGGGAATAGAAATCAGAAATCATGTATAAATGCAGAATAAACAGTAACACAGGCAATAGACACAGAGTTTCCGTCACGTTGGAAATTCTGTGCCTATTGCCTGTTACCAACCAATCATAGCATTCGAATTTTTTAGGTTGTAATTAACGATTTTTTGGTTATTTCCTGTTCCTATTGCCTGTTGCCTGGCATTCTGCAAGGGGCTTAAATCATGGTTGCAACAGATGTTGTAACACGTGGTTTTGATATTTCCTACATTCACATGTTATCAATTATGACGCACCACAGTTGCATGTTGACTATTACATAGGCAGGACTGCACACATTGGAGCTGAAAGATATAAATTATCTTTTATTACATCTAAAAATAATAGAAGACTGCTTGCACTTTTAAACAAAACTGAAAGGAAAATTTTGATTATAATGGTTAATTTAAAAAACGCAATTTATATAAAAAAACCATTAAACGACCAAGTGGACTGGAAACTAAATATGGTAAGAAAAAGGCCAATACTTTCAAAGAAAGAAAAACAGAATGCTACAAAAGGTATTTAATACTTTTATTTTTTTTTAAATTCTAAATAACAAGTAAAAAAGTGGTTGTATTAAACAGAATTTAATCTAATAGCAAATAAAGAATTAATAGGTTTTATAAGTATTAATAGAAAAAATATTACCATAAAATATTATCATAAAAATTTTTAGTTTTTTAAACGTATTTTAACCTTCACTAGTTCTTATATAATAGAATTTTTACATAACTTAGGGCTTAATGCAACTAAGGTATAAACTGCAGTGATATATAGCATATCTCATAATAGTCAAAACAATTAAAGAAAAACAGATTCAACTGCATGACGATAAGACGGAGATATTTCGTCTAACTCTATTTTTGATAGCAAAACACTGATGCTCAATTCTATTAAGATCATTAATTTAGGTTACATATAAATATTTCAGAGCGTTATTTAAAGTTTTAAGCTTTTAATTCCCTTCTTTGTATTGACAATTTGTTAATTTTTATCTCATTTTTTTAAGCATTTCTGACAATTTACTCGCAACATTCTTGTGTTCATTAGCTATAGCAACTTGCAATAACGTATTTACTTGATTATTACGAGTATTTGTTACAACTATATACTCATCCGGGTTTATCCGCTTTTAATTTGCTGATCATATCAATAATTTCATTACCATTTTTTGCATCTTTAAACAATTCTTCAACTAGTTTCAGTAAGTCATTAACATTCTGGTCCTTAGAAATACCAAGTTGTTTTACCTTCATTATTTTTAATGTTATAAATTGTACCTCGGTTCAATAAGGACTTGGTAATATCAAAAAAATCATTCTTGGCTGCAACGTGAAGCGATGTAGCACCGCCAGCAGCGGTTTTAGCATTGATGAAATTGTTTAATTTATCATGACTTACATGTTGTAATAAAACTTCAACAATTTCTTTGAAACCTTTAGAAGTAGCAGTGTGTAATGGTGTATCTTATTAGTAGCTTGAGTAACATCAGCTCCATTTTTTAGTAAGATGTTCACAACGCTTGCCTGTCCATTGCTAACAGCGTAGTGTAACGGTGATCTTCCATCAATGTCTTTATCACTTGGCATAAGCTCCATTTTTTAATAAGCGCTGAACAGCTTGTATATTATTACTAGCAGCAATGTTAATGTCTTTCTGCAGACACTGCAGAATATCTCGCGGTTCGTAGCCTGTAGATTTTAATATATATTTAATATCTTTTATCTTGTTTAAAATATCCAAAACAGTGGGATGACTTGGTCCAAAAACAGCTTTGATTTGATCAAAACATTCTCTGTAGGCTTTAAGGGCACTAATCGATTTACCTTGAGAAAAAAGTATATTTGCCATGTTGTATTGAGTAAGCAGAGTATCAGGATTATTTATTCCTAAAACATTTTTCTGGATATTCCAAATCTCTTGAAAGGTTTTCATAGCTTCATAAAATTTTTTTTGCTTGACGAATATTTCAGCAATGTTATGTAACGTCCTCAAAGTATCCATATGCTCAGTACCAAAAATCACTTTCTTTTTCTCGAAAACCTCTTCATAAATTTTCAATGCCTCTTCATACTTACCCTGGTGAGCCAGTACCACCGCTATATTACTTTGAGCAAGCAAAACTGTTGGGTTATTTGCACCTAATATTTTTTTTTCTTTTTTCAAAAACTGTTTTATTGATATTTAACGCTTCTTCGTATTTTCCTTGTTTATCTAATAATAGTGCCATGCAAAAGTAAGTGGCTAAATTATCTGAATGATTTAGTCCTAATATTTCTTCTTGCTTTGGACAAACTTCTTGAAAAATATTAAAAGCTTCTTCATCCCTTCCCAACGCATACAACGTAAAAGCAATAGTACTCCCTGTACTTAAAGTATTCTTGTCATTCAAACCCAGTATTTTTTTCTGTTTCTGGAAAATTTCTTTAAATGTATTTAAAGCTTCTTGGTAAGCCCCTTGTGCACATAACACTCTAGCTATGTATGTCTGAATATCTAAAGTGCCAGGATTATCTGATCCTAGTATATCTTTTCTTTTTTCAAATACGTTTTTGAAAATACGTAAGGCCCTTTGATAATCGTCTTGATAAAAAAGCTTTAAACCTACATTAATCTGAGCGGATACATTACCTTGTGATACCTCTTTCAACTGTTCGACTTCTGAAAAGTTATTATTACGCACTGCAGCAACTACTAGCGTTTTGTTTTCTCTATCGCAAGCATTCATTATTGATTTTACTGTACCGATATCCTTTATCTTGTTAAGATTATTAATAACTTGAGAATTATTATTTTTAATATTTTCAAATGAGTCACACAGTAGTTTAAATAATCTAGTAATTCTTTTATCTACAGTAAAATCTGATGGTGTTTTAAATTTACCATCATTAGAAACTGCATTATATACTGCACCATTAGATAATAAGAGTTTTACAACCTTTAAGCGACAGAACTTCGCAGCATAATGTAGAGGGGTAAATCCCTTGTTATCAACTGCATTAGGATCAGCTTTATTTTGTAACAAAATATTGATAATTCTATCATAGCCTTTCCACGCAGCATAATGCAATAATGATGCTCCTTTAGCATTTTTGCCGTTAACAATCGCTCCTTTTTTAATGTAATCCTCAACTTTTGAAGAACTATTACGGTTTACAGCCTTAAACAAATTCTTAGTGAATGTTAATAGATTGATAACGTTTTTGTCATTAGACATTTCTAGTGGTTTTCTATAAGAATGGTCAACAGCGTTATAAACCGCTCCATTTTTTAATAAAACTTTAATAAAGTCTTTATAACCGTGATTAGCAGCAATATGCATAGGAGTTTTGCCATTATGATCTTTAGCATTAACGTCAGCGGCTTGTGTTATCAAATACTTCGCAACTTCTAATTGATCATTTTCTGCAGCGTAGTGTAGTAATGTCTTATTATCTGCATCAAGTTCATGAATACTTAACCCTTTACTAAGGAAAAACTCTACATTATCTTTATAACCTTCTCTCGCTGCAATGTGTACAGGTTTTAAACCAGAGGCATTTTTAGCATTAACATCAGATCCTTTATTTATTAGATACTTTATCATCTCTAAGTTGTGTCTTTGTGAAGCAATATGCAATATCGTCCATTCATTATTACCTTTAGCATTTATATCTATTTTTGCATATTGCAGAAACATTTTAACCACTTCTAAATGACCATGTGTCACTGCTAATTCTAGAGGTGTTCTATTCTTATTATCTTTAACATTAATATTTGCTTTTTTATGTAGTAAAACTTTTACAACCGTATCATGACCATAAGTTGCAGCTATATGTAATGGTGTAACATTTTCGTCAGATTTTACATTAACGTTAGCTCCAGCTGCTATTAAATTCTCAACAATTTCCTGATAACCTCTCTGTGCTGCAAAATATAATGGTGTTAGATTATTAATAGTTATGGCATCAACATCAGCTCCTTTTGTTAACAGAACTTTTACTACATTCTTGTGACCTTTAATAGCAGCAAAGTGTAATAGTGCAACATTTTTTGGGTCTTTTATATTAACATCGACTTTGTTGTCTAGCAAAATGTCTACAATATCTGTGTATCCAGCAAGAACTGCTGGTGACAAAAGTTCAATGCCGTTTTTATTAACTTTAACTCCATTTGATATAAGAATTTTAACGATTTCTTTGTGATTATATTTTATAGCAGAAAGCAATGGTGTCATGTTGTTGCTCTTAACATTAACATCGGCTCCCTTTGTTACCAAAATCTCAACGATTTCTTCATGACCTGCTTTCACGGCTGTATGTAATGGTGTACTATCTGCATTATCCCTTACATCAATGTGGGCTTTATATTTTATTAGAAGATTAACAATATCTTTGTGACCTTCTGCAACAGCAACGTGTAACGGTGTAAAACCTTTAATAGCTCTAGTATTTATTTCAGCTTTATTTTTTATTAGAGAAACAATGGCATCTCCTTGAACGTTTAGAGCAGCTAGATGCAATGGTGTAATACCGTCATAAGTTTTAGCATCTATTTCAGCTTTATTTTTTATTAGAGAAATAATGGCATCTCCTTGACCGTTTAGAGCAGCTAGATGCAATGGTGTAATACCGTAATAAGTTTTAGCCTCTATTTCAGCTTTATTTTTTATTAAAAGATCAATAATATCTTTGTGGCCGTTTAGAGCAGCTAGATGCAAAGATGTACTACCGTCATCAGTTATTGCATCAACCTCAGCTTTATTTTCTATTAGAAGATTAATAATGTCTTCGTGACCGTTTAGAACAGCTACATGTAGTGGTGTTAAATTATTATTAGTTTTTGCATTAGTATCTGCTCTTTTTTCTATTAAAAGTTCAGAAATTTCCTTATGACCATTTTTTGTTGCACAATATAATGGTGTAGCGTTATTTCGATCTTTAGCACAAATATCAGCACCATGTTTAAGTAGAGCAACAACTATTCCTAGATGACCATTCTGGGCAGCAAGATGCAATGGAGTCACACCTGCAACAGTGGCAATATTAGCGTTGGCTTTATTTTCCAGTAGAGTCTTAACTATTTTCTCATGCCCATTATGTGCTGCATAATGCAAAGGTGTATTATTACTGATTTTGTCAACAGCATTAACATTAACTCCTTGCTTCAATAGAATATTAACTATCTTCTCATGACCGTTTTCTACTGCACAGTGTAATGGTGTAACACCACTTATGCTTCTAGCGTTAACATCAGCTCCGTTTAGAATTAAAGCACGTACTACTCCCAAATGGCCATTTAATGCGGCTAAATGTAACGGTGTGCAATCTTCATCATCTTTAACGTTTACATCTGCATTATTTTGAAGCAAGAAATTAACTAACTTTAGATGACCTCTCTCTGCAACTGCATGCAACGGAGTAAGGTACCAACTTATAGTTTCATTAATATTAACGTTTACATATTTTTTCAATAGAATCTCAGCAACATCAATATGATTATTCACTATTGCATGGTGTAAAGGTGAAAAACCAATTTTATCTTGAGCAATAACATTAACTTTATTTTTAAATAAAACTTTAACAATATTCTTGTGACCTTTTTGAGCAGCGACGTGTAATGGCGTTTTGCCACTATTATCTAAATCATCAATATGTAAACCTTCCTTTATAAAAAATTTTACAATATTTTTTCTTCCATGCTCAGCAGCAATATGTAATGGGCTTTGACCATTAATATCTTTCACATTAACGCTTAAATTTTGATCAAGAATAAATTTTATAACTTTTGGACTGGATCCCTTAGCAGCAAAATGTAACGTGGTCCATGAATTAATACTTCTAGCATTAATATCTGCACCTTTTTTGAGACAATCCTTGAAGTCGTTTGGCTTCCCTTCTTCCAAAGCAGCAAACATTCTTTCCTGATTAGTAATGGTATGTAAGACTTGAGAGTATTTCTCTCTCAAATTGAAAGAATTATCGCTTACTAACTCACCAACTTTTTCTTTGCTTTTTATATCTTCCTCATCAATTTTTTCTTTGCTTTTTATATTTTCCTCAGTAAGTTTTTTAGCGTTCAAAACAATTGCTATTAAAGGATCAAATAACAATATATTAACTAAGGCATTATCATGAGCTAAATGATTACGTAAACATTTTCCAATTAATAAAGGAGTGTTAGCATCTAAAAAGAGTAGATTATTTTGCTTTATTAAGTTATGTTTTAAGATATCTAAAATTGACATTATATCCAGAACAAGCATTTCTATTACTGCTTGCAATTTCTTATTATTTTTATAGAAAGGTAATTTTTCAATAAATTGATCATTCAATGCGTTTTTGCTAAAAATATTTTTCAGTTCAGATATTTTTAGTGCAAGCTGGTTATTATATTTTTCTACACTTTCTACATTTTCTACACTATAAGTCTTCCTTTGTTTACGTGTAGGAATACGCGAACCTTTTTCATTTAACATTTCTCTTAATTTCTTAATCCATTCTATGTCACTTGTTCCAAATTCAATATAAAAGAGAATTTCGCAAATTAATGCGTTTAATTTATCAAGATTGTCATGTTGTATTCTTGATTTAACACTATAAAAAATTTTCATTGACAACCCAGCAATTTCTTTATGGCTATGAGGTTTTATTCCTAGAGTCATTTTCTCTAACGCTTTATTAGCAAAAAATTTTATTTTTTTAATAATGTTGTGGTCAATCTTAAATGTGTCACTCATGATAATTAAGCATCTTAATAATTGAAATTCTCTGTTATAATCAGTTTTGATATTTTCTGATTGAGTTTCTGCACAATTAATTATTTTATTAATTTTATTAAACAGCTCTTTTTCATAATCCGTCTTGTCAATTATATTATCGCTTAATTCTTTAATGAGTTTTTCAAGTTTCTCGTATTTCATTATTTTAAAATCTGCCGATATTATCATTTCATCCAATTTAACATTACTAAATATTTTAGCAATTTCTTTTATTTCACCTAAGTTTTCACTATCAGCAATTCTTTTTAGCAGTATTCTGATCGTTTTAATTTTTTATTAAAAAGAATATCAGTAATTACATTATTGATTCTTTTAGTATCCTTTTGAACACCAATAAAAAAACTAACGTCTGTATTTTTCTCAATTTCTGTTCTCTTGGAGAGTGAATGAGCATGTGATAGTGAATTACGTAAACCCATAATTACTTCTCTTGTATTTTTTGGTAACGATGATAGCAAAAGCTCACTTGTAGTATCAGATAACTTAGGGGATTTTAAAGTGTTTTTTAAATGCTCGCCAATAACCTGTAAAACCCTTGTAATAATTAATTGTCCTTCCCTCTCTTTAGAATCAGCCGATAACGCCAACTTTATATAATCACTTATTTTTATTAAAGAATAAATATCCCTAATTTGTTGATAATCGTTATACAACTCTTTAAATTGAGAATCTCTGCTAATAATCTCTGCAACTACTTCCTCGCGTTTTAAATTTGGAAGTTTATTATTAATGTTCACACTTTCTTTTTCATCTTTAAGTTTTTTTGCAAAGCTTTCTAAGTAATTTATTATTTTGCTTTTATTCAATGTAGCATTATAAAATAGATTAATTTCTTCTCGTTTTGTGTGAGAGGAAACAAAACTGACTAAACAAAACTCCATTTCTTCCCAAGGTAATCTATCATAGGTTGATTCCAACTGCCGCTTTAATATATGAATATTTTTTGCGATAAATTTTGCTACAAATAATAGCCGTTCATCTACTTTTTCCGTGTTTGAGTAAACTTTCTTTAGCAAGCTAATGTTTTGAAGTGTTAATTCAATGCGATTTCTGATGTTATCATCATCAAGACAACTCTTTACATTCTGATCTTGTCGAGAAATATTAGAGAAAAAACGGAGGTTTACTAACTTATTTTGAATAAAAATTTCCATTTCGTCTGACAATGGTACATCTTTTAACTTTAATTCTTCATAAGCTCTTGAAAGGATTTTATCCAATTCTCCTAAATTAACAGCAAAATATTTACCTGGCCATTTATTAATAAGTGTACCGAGAAGATCAACATTGCATGAACGTATAGCATAATAAAACGCATTATGGCATGTTTCATCTTCATCATCTGGTAATATAGTGTTTCTTCCAATAACAACAGACAGATTATTTAGAATTCTACTATCACTATCAAATAAATACTCTAAAATTTTTACTTTATTATGTTTACAGGCTAAAATAATTAAATTAGTGCTTTTAACAGGGTTGCTGGCATTATCATAATAATTTCTCAAAGTTATTTGATCTTCTGCATTACTTATATTGTCAATTAAATTGCTTAGTTCTTTTAACCTATCAATATTATCCTCTGATACTACCCTTTTGAGTTCAGTTAGAACTTGGGGATAAAGTTCTAACTCTCTTGATTGTTTCATCATATTTTTTGTTTTCCCTTATAAGTTCCTCTTCAAATTTTCTATAAAGTAGGTGATAGTTGAAAAAAATTAGTTTGTTTGTGTGTGTGTGTGTGTGTGTGTGTGTGTGTGTGTGTGTGTGTGTGTGTGTGTGTGTGTGTGTGTGTGTGTGTGTGTACATGTACTCCGCTAACAATAAAATACAGTTATTCTAGTAGTAGGATGATGAAATTTATTTAATATGGCAAGAATAAAGAAATATTCTCTTTCTATATGTCTAAATAAGCTAAAAACAATAAAAGCTAATATAACAGGTTTTTAAATAATGGAAGCGATATAGAGAAAGGTCAACCATAAGCACAAGAATAGATTTGCCAGTAATGTTCTATTGTCCTGCAATATGCTGAGAGATGTAAATTTGTTTTATATTTTTTGGAATGGAAAATTTAAATTATTTAAGTTTGTGTTTTTCTAAGCTAATGTTGTGACCGAATCACATTATAAATAATAATTACTGATTATAAATAATAAACACTTGTTATATGGTTGCCACTTGATTTGATCGCCAAGAAGGATTCCTCTGATTGATGATCTTTTCTTCTTTTGTTGCAGGTACCGACGTCACGGGAATAGAGTACTCGCTCCACCAGAATCTAATTTCGAATGAGTATCGATTGTTCTCAATAATAGGTAAGTATTTTCCACAGTAGGTAGTTATTCCTCACAATAGAGAACTGTTATTAATTCACTTTCAGATTTCAACGACACCCGCAATAGCAGTGCAATGCGAAAGGAGGAGAGGTTCGAACGACTTCTACTTTTATACACCGTATAGTATATAAAAGTGTTTACTCAAAAAAGTATTGTGAATTATCTCTCGCTCGTACAGTCACGACACTCGCACGCGCACACTCAACTTTCGTATGACTTGCGTAATACTAATCGGAAGTAGTTCACAATCGCATATCAGCGCAATATCGATCGTTACAACTCCCCCCCCCCCCATAATTAATTCGATATAAGTTAGTAATGATGATTACACATTGTGTAAATATCTCGCAACTCGGTACTAATTGTTTTTCCCGGTAAGTGAGCTTTATATTTGTTCTTAATCACAATCTTTACTTCATGTTCTTATATAGTGACTCATACATGTCACGCGTCTACGGATTAAGTGCCAGGACGTAAAAAAAAAACGTCTTGCTATATGTCTGCTACGACGTTTTTCTCGACAAAAGACTTATATTAAATTTTATTACGAAGTAAATTCGCATTTCAATTAACGTGATTGCGTCACTCGAAATTGTTTCAGTGTTACGCGCTGTCGCAGGACACTGCCTCTGTCCGATAAGACTACGTCCGCTTGCTGTGACTATTCCCGGACAAACAACTTTTATTATTTAATTGCTTATTTACAATTACTTTTATACCTTACGAACTCACATACGTGATACGCGTAATTGCTGGTAAAGTGCCAGAATAGTTATTATACAAACACACCTCATGACTCGTCCGACGTTGTATCAGCTGTGACCATTGTCCACGTATCTATCTTTAAGAATGCGATAACGATAAGAAATCCTAGATATAAACTTTTATAACTATCCTTATCTTAAAAAAATATGATAACTTTGAAAAATTATTTTCTCAATGTCACGATGTCGTAATCAGTGATTAATTATTCCGAGAACGCAATGACTTATTCTGGAAAGCTTTCGGAAAACTGATACGACCCTTTTTGGGCCCTGTAAAAATGAAAGCCTTGGACTGCAAGCTCAGATCTTTGCAGTTCTTCGACACGAGTATTGTGTGATGTATAGTTGACTGAATAAATCATTCTTTTATTGTAAGTAATTTCACGATTCTTACAATTGGTGGAAGCTGTGCGGGATAATTAGGGCAAATAAAATCCGAGCACTTTTATTTCGGAGATAATATATTAGTCATGCTAGTTACTTCTGAGGTGGAGACCCAGAGATTATCCCGTTTTACTTCTCAAACCCAACTGAATCATATTGGCGTTGACAAATTACAAAACGGTACGGAAAATCATTACTTTCGATACCTCAACAGAATCGAGTATGGATACGAACATATTTTAGAATCAGGAATCTTCATAACCGCTCCAATGTCGCGCGCATAGAAACTTTCTCGCGATCAAACGCTCACTTTGAGTATACTTGCAGAAAAAGTACTCTCAATAACAGACGTGATACAAGATATGAAAAACCAAATAGAAAGCCTACGTGTAGGCCAATTACCAAAAGAACAATATCAAGAAACAACAACGTCAGAACTTTTGCACCGAAAAATAAATACTTATAAAATCGTTCGATAAAGCACTGCATTTAATCTAAGAGTTTGACGAACTTAACGTTCTTTATTGATCACGTTCAATTAGCAGTAAAGCGACTGTCGGCAACCAACACGATTTACTATTGTCCAGCATTATAACACAAAAACTCACGGAAACAGCGAAAGGCATAATTAGAATCGATGTCGTTCTGATTTTTTCATAAGTTTATAATAAAAACATTATGGGTTTTTTACGGAAAATCGCGCGAAACCTTTCAGTACTAGAAGTCCAAAGGGACACGTGCGTACACTGAGAGAAATAATTATTTTTTTCAAAAAAAAATTTTGTTGATTTAATAAAACCGGAAGATTGTATGTTGCCAAGCAGATGATTTGATTGGCTTAACAAAATATTTGTATAAAATATTTTGTTCTTTTTGTTCTTTTGACTATTTTGTTTGTTGACTATATTAATTTGTTCTTTTTAACTAAATATTTTATACTATAAATTATACATAATATAACATTAACTAAATATTTCTTTGAATAAACTATTTTTAAAAACGTTAATGTTCTTGGTTCAACAAAATGATTTTATTGAGTTAACAAAATATTGAGCATTAACTTAAAAAAAATGATTTTGTATGATACCATCATTTTCAGAATTCAATTATTTCATTTTGTTCAAATAATAGACGTGTACTTAATTTAATAAAATAAATAATTGGATCAATAAATTGAAAAATCAACAAAATTGTTTTGTTGATTCTACAATATTTTTTCCTCCGTGTAACCACTCTATGAGATTTAGAGAATAGCGACGAGTTTGTGTATTTCATAATTATAAAAAACTGCACGTACCAAAACCGGTTTCAATTTTTTAATATTATTTAATAACGGTATGATTCTTTCTGTGCATGCCATGGCAGGGTCGTAATACCTCTCTTCGACAGAATGGACTCGATTAAGAATTTCGCGAGAAATAGACGAAGGTTGTAAGAAATTCGTGTTGGCTTTTCACCGTTACATAAATAGGCATCTTTATATTTTTAGATAGATTGCTGACAATAAGCTAAATCATAAAGGAAATTGTGTTTGTCTATCCAGCGTATCCAAGTAAAATTAGGAATACAAAACAAATCGCATATCATATTTTGAATTGCCACTTGCTCGAAAAATCGTACTTTGTATTCAAGTAATTTTGAAATTCGAATACTTATAATAAATTAAAATTTTGGTACAAAAATGAAAAACGTCAAGTAGGAAATAAAATACTTTTATATTTTTGGAAATTACGAGAGAATACAGCGTAAAAATAATATTAATAAAAATATTGTTTAATTTTTAAAAGTGAATTATATAATATAAAATATATAGTATAAAATATATTGTATACAGTCGTTTTACACGTCAATATTTCACGAACCAGGATGATATTCATCGTAAAAGCAAGGGAAACAGTAAGTTTTACGGCATCTAGCACACCATACGAACGCAGATATTTTACAGGCGCAAGGTTTTTTTAAAATTTCTATTGGAAAACATACTTCATTGACGTTCATAAAAATGTCTGTCATCACAAAGGTTTGAAGCGAACCACGCGTATCGAATCATGTTCTTAAAGATTAGAGAGAACAGCTGGTGATGTACAATAGATTTAATTTTAATCTTTATGATTCGATGAATGAAGTATGTTTTCTAATAGAAATCTAATAGAAATAGAAATAAACAATATCAAGTACAAAAATGGGACAAAATTGCGATTTTTACATTTTTTCTGTCCCAATAATACCATGTTGTTTATGAATAATTTCTGAGATTAGCTTTACACTGTTTAATCAAGAAAACAAAATTATACTACATATAGCTATCTGACATACATCTTTAATGTCTTTAACGTTTTTAACAGAGATATCCAGATCGTTGTAAGCGATCTCGTTAATAAGGTTTGTTATAGAGCAACGGTAGTATACCGCGTGAATTATGTATTTCCGGCATGTCCATACTATTTAATCTTTGCCTGAACCTGAATAGGAAAGGCCAAAGATGAGAATCACTCACTGATAGCAGGACGAATACGTAGGGGAGACCAGGGCTAGAAGTCACACGGGTAAGTTGTCACAAAGCTTATATCTCACTTAATACATTGAGTGGAATATTCTTCTTTATGTGTAGGTTGCTCCTATCGTGTTAGTCGGGTGTACGAAATAGCTCGTTTCAAAAACATCGCATGTGATATTTACGAGCATTTTTTTTAAATTGGAGGTCGTGAGTAAATTTTTCTTGCCTCTATTTTTATTGTTTCGTTGATTTTTGGAATTACTGGTCGTAATTTCTTTTTGGCCATAAGAAATATTATAGTTTTAGATAATTTTTCCTGTATTTAGTTAACCGTCATTGCAACATGTTTATAAATATAATCTTCTTTGTTCAAAATGACCATTCAGGGTAAGTTGTCTCAAATGAGATGGGATTCAATGTTTATGAGACTTTTATTTACTCAAAGTTTATGAATGTTCGCAAGCGGACTGAGTGCGGGAGAAGGCTCGAACCGCGACGAACGATGAAACAAGCAGAAAGTGGACAGACAACGTTTATTTAACTATTTACAATTATTTACAAGTAGATGATAGTTGGTATCGACCGATAGAACGAACGAAAGAGCGAGCGACGTTAATTCGGTTCGCGCGGCAGCAGCAACGAACGAAAGGAGCAATCGACTCTATTTTACGTAGCGGCTCGAAAACTGAGAGCGACTGACTCGTCGTCGAAGGGGCGTGTTCTTTTTAACGGATCGGGGGCTTCTCGCAAATTCGAGACTCTTCGGGAGCCCGTGTTATCGAGAGAAATCCCCGAGATGCCCGTTTCGCCGAATCATAAACAGTAGAGACAAAGCGAACGCGTGCGAATTAACTCGGTATTGCTTTGTCTCCGCTGCTTGTGTGCTCGGTCGTCAAGTCGAAAGTCGCGGCGATGAAAACACTTTTGTCTCTCGAAGCTGTAGAATTACTGTTCTTAAACATACCGCCCGCCTCGTCAGGGTAGCTGACGAAAAGGTTGCGGTTCTCACTTCTCTTAGCGAGCGAATTCCGTACAAGCGGGTCGTTGAACCGTGGTCACGCGCGCGCGGTGTTTTCATCGCGATCACAACATTAGGCGTGCGAGGATTTAACGTTCCCAGAACTTCAAGGGGATATGTCTATTTCGAATATTAATTCCAGAGAAGCGCATATACGTGAGCGATGGATATGTAGTGCTGCTTTAAGAGGCCACGATAGCAAAGCGCAGTTTTATTTGATTCTATTTATAAGCAAGATAGGGTTGATAATCACTTTTCGCGTACGACTTTAGTAATTTCTCGACGCAGGGAGAGCAAAAAAAATTTTTACATGATGTAACAATGTGACACAAAATAATTTGAATAACTAAACTAATAAAGCTCGAAAAGAAAAAAAATTTTTACAGTAGAGGCCTTGATTAGGAGGCGCTAGATCTAACGCCCAGGTTTAGGAGATGTTGGGGGGCCTCGGCCCCCAGCCTTCGTAAGGGAGGCGCTAAGTCATCCTTCTGTTTCCTCCCGTGGATCGCTGGCGCTCGCAGGCAGGAGGACGAGCTTTACGATCGGCCTTGTGAGCTCGCCTGTCGCGGTGCGGACGGTAACCACGCGCACCAGGCCGTCCTCTCCGGGATGGACTTTGACCACTCGAGCCAAGGGCCACTTCGTAGGCGCGGTGGTCTCATTCCGCAGGAGGCAGAGGCGTCCGAGCTGAATATCGGGCCCCTTGCTCTGCCACTTGGGGCGATGCACTAGCGAGTGCACGTATTCCTGTGCCCAGCGCTTCCAAAAATGATCCCGCATCTGCTGCAGCAGCTGCCAGCGGGTGAGGCGGTTCGCGGGCACGTCCAGCAATGACGGCTCTGGTACAGCCATCAGGGCAGACCCTATTAAAAAATGTCCCGGGGTGAGTACGGCCAGGTCGTCTGGATCGTCGGAGAATGCCTGCAAAGGACGAGAGTTAAGACAAGCTTCGATTTGAGCGAGGAGAGTGCTCATCTCCTCGTAAGTCAACGTAGCTTCGCCCAGCACCCGTCAAAGGTGGTGCTTGAGAGATTTTACAGCGGCCTCCCAGAGGCCACCAAAGTGAGGCGCGGATGGCGGGTTGAATCGCCACCTGATTCCGTCGCCTGCCAGCTGGCTAGCGATCTGTCGTCCTTCACGGTTGCTGGCAGAAAAAAGGGCACGTAGCTGCTTGTCGGCTCCTACAAAGTTCGTCCCGCAATCACTGTGGAGGCTGCTGCACAGCCCGCGACGGGACGTGAATCGGCGTAGCGCCGCCAGGAAGGCGGCCGCGGTGTAGTCGGATACGACTTCCAGATGCACGGCACGCGTGGCAAGGCAGACAAACACAGACACGAAAGCCTTGTAGGCGCGCTGCCCTCGACCTTTGGAAGTCCTCAGGAGGATTGGCCCGGCGTAGTCGACGCCAGTGTGTAGAAAGGGCCTGGCCGGGCTTACTCTCTCGCGGGGAAGACTGCCCATTAGCTGCTGCGGCGTTGCCGCCCGCCAACGCGCGCAAGTGACGCAGCGGAGGATCAGGCGCTTCACCAGGGCTCGGCCTCGTGGAATCCAGTAGCGCTGCCGACACAAGCCTAATGTCAGTTGTACCCCTCCGTGCATCGTCCGTCGGTGGCAAGCTTCCACTATCAGTCGAGTGAAGTGCGAGGCCTCCGGCAGAACCACTGGGTGACGCTCATCGTAGGAGAGGACGGCGTGTTTGATCCTGCCGCCTACGCGCAGCAGACCTTGAGAGTCTAAAAAAGGATTAAGTTTCACAAGGCAGTTAGATAACGATCGCGAACCGCCCCGGCGGAGCGCGGTTACGTCACGGGAGAAGTGCTTCGCCTGCGCAAGCCTGATCCAGGTAAGGCGGGCCTCCTCTAGCTCCTCGGCCGTCAGCTCGGCATCGTGCGAGGACGTCAAGCGAGTTGGTACAGCTCCCGGGCCGCCCCTCCCCCGCAGCCAACGGCGACACCACGCTGTCACTCGTAACAGGCGTTGAAGCGATGAGAATCGGAGCAGTTCCTCGGGCTCCTCGAAGGGAGTTTCGGCCGACGCTACCGCGTGGACTCGCACTCGCTCTTCGGGCAGCTCCTCCGTCTCCGACACGGCTTCGGCAGTGGGCCACGCGGCAGAATCCTCCCTGAGCCAAGGCGGCCCGTTCCACCAGAGGGGATGATCCTTTAACTCGCCCGGAAAGATGCCTCGCGAGGCACAGTCCGCTGGATTGTCCCGACCAGGTACATGGTGCCACAGCGCCTCCGGCACCGCCGTTTGTATTGCCGATACTCTGTTGGCCACATAGGTCTTCCATCGCGTAGGGTGTCCTCGGATCCAGCCCAGGGTCACCATGGCATCCGACCAGAGATGAAGAGGCGCCTCGAGCAGCTCGAGCGTGACCTTCGTGTGGGCGGCAAGCCGCGCGAGCAGAGCCGCTGCGTCGAGTTCAAGCCGAGCTAGAGCCACGGTTTTGAGAGGAGCGACCTTGGTCTTCGCCGCGAGCAGGGTAACATGTCAGGATCCGTCCTGCGCTCGTACTCGCAAAAAAATCACGGCGGCATAGGCCTTTTCGGAGGCATCGGCAAAGCCATGTATTTCGACGTCGAGTCCCCTGGCGTCTGGATAGATTCTTCGAGGGACGCGAATTTGCTCCAGCAAGGGGAGCTCCGCCTGGTAGTTCCTCCAATGTTGGGCGTCCGCCTCGCTCAAGGGGTCATCCCAGTCCAGTCCCTTTAGCCAAGTAGCCTGAAACGAGATCTTAGCCCTTACCACCACCGGCGCCAGCCAACCGAGCGGGTCAAAGAGCCGGGAGGTGAGAGAAAGCACCGACCTCTTCGTGAAGGACGTAACGAGACTCGTCTTCGTTGAAAAGGAGAAGCTGTCGACGCAGGGATGCCACTGCAGTCCGAGAGTGGCATGCGACTCCTGAGGTCGCCAAGAGCGGAGTTCGCGCTGCATCCGGTGCTCGGCGGGCACGTCCGTCAGCAAGGCCTCCTCGTTGGCAGACCACTTGCGGAGTGGGAAGCCGCCCGCCATGCAGAGCTCCGTGAGTTGCTGCCGGAGGGCTAGCGCCTTTTCCAGGGTATCGGCGCCCGAGAGTACATCATCCATGTAGCAGTCAAGCAGCAGGGCGATAGCTGCCAGGGGGAAGCGTTTCTTCTCGTCCTCGGCAAGCTGTTGGATGGAGCGCATCGCTAAGAACGGTGCGCACGTCAGGCCGTAAGTCACCGTGTTGAGGAGATACTCCAATATCTCGTCTTCTACTTTATACCGCCAGAAGATTCGCTGCAGGTCGCGATCCTCGGGATCGACTAGGATCTGGCGGTACATTTTCTCCATGTCGGTTGCCAGGACGTAGCGCCAGCGGCGCCAACGCAACAGCACGTCGGCGAGATTAGGCAGGAGGTTCGGTCCCGCCCGCAAGTACTTATTGAGCGAGTCGCCAGAAGGTAACGACGTCGAGCCGTTGAACACGACGCGCAGCTTCGTCGAGGTGCTCGCCTCGCGCATCACGCCGTGGTGTGGAAGGTAGCTCACACGACTCTTCGCTCGGTCTTCCGGAGCCACCAGTGTCATATGTCCCAGCTCCTCGTACTGCCGCATGAACTCGACGTACAGCTGCTTCAATTTGTCATCCCGGTCGAACCGCTTTTCCATGTGGGCAAATGCTCGTAAGGCCGCGCTGCGCGTTCCCCGGAGATCGGGCAACGGGTCCACGACCGGGAGTCTCACCATGTAGCGACCGTCCGCAGTCCGGGAATGTGTGAGGCAGAAGAACCGCTCGCACTCGCGGTCGTCCGGCGTAAGCGCAGGTACGCCTTCCTGTAGCTCCTCCTGCTGCCAGAATCTCTTCACTATGGCGGCGAGATCTTCCTTGATGTGACATTGCAGAGTCGTCGAGCTCAAAGCGCGGGCCTCCGTCCCGGCGGCGCCCGAGATAATCCACCCTAGAGTCGTTTGTTGTGCGACAGGCTCGAGGGGTTCGCCCTTTCGCAGTCCCGGTAGGAGAATCGCGGCCAGGACGTCAGCTCCAAGAAGCAATTCCACCGGATCCGAGGCCGAAAAGTCAGGGTCGGCGAGCTCCAGCCCGCGGAGATGCGGCCACGACGCGCGATCCGCAGAGACCCCGCCGCCGTAGAGAGTGAGCCGAGGTAGAATTAAGGCCGACACCGAAACGAGCGCTCCGCCTTCTCGAGGCGAGATATCCAAGGCCACTCGGCCTCGAGCGCGACCCGTACGCTTCCCGCCGACGCCGAACACCGCGACCGAGGTAGGCGCGCGGGGCAGTTTCAGCCGCTGCACCAGCGATTCCGCGACGAGGGACGATTCGGAGCCTTGGTCGACAAGTGCTCGTGCGGTGTGCTCCACCCCAAACCGATCGCGCACACGGATGCGAGCGGTAGCGAGCAGTACCGCACTTGACCTTCCGAGGGTTTTCTGCGCGAGAAGCGAAGTCTTGGCCACCTCCACGCCCGGGCACGCGTCGTGGAGGCTCGTATGATGACGGGCATCGCATACCGAGCAGGTTCGCGTCGACGTGCAGTCACTCAATTTATGCTTCCCGAGACAATTGAGGCACAGATTGTTCGTCTCAATATGCTGCTTTCGCTCCGCGGCGGTCTTTCCTTTATACGCGGCACAAAACATTATAAAATGCCCCTTTTGGCACATCGAACAGCGACCGAGTTTGTTTTCTTGCTTTTTAGTATGCAGGGCTCGCGTTTGCAGCGCGGAGTTCCCTGCTTTCGCGGAAGAAGCACTTTCCGATTTGACTGGTTGCAGAGCTTCGAGCGTATGTAATCGTCTGTCGAGAAACTGTCGTAAGTCGGAATACGACGGCGGTTCCGACGTCTCGCTAATGGAGTTTTCCCACTCGCGACGCGAACGCGGATCGAGAAGGTCAACAACGAGATGTACGAATAAGTCTTCACTCCGCGAGATTGGCCGACCGACGCTGTCGAGAGCGCCGGCGGTGCTCACGACACAATGATATAGCTTGCGCAAATCAGAAACGGACTCACCCCTCAATTTTTGAAGCGAGGTAAGCTGCGAGATATACGAACGCACCAGGAGTCTCTTGTTTTCATAGTAGTCGGTAAGGATCTTCCACGCGCGGTCGAAGTTCTCGTCTGTTGTGGGCAGACTTCGCACCAGCAGCTCAGCTTCACCCTTTAGGCATGACTTCAAGTAGTGCAGCTTCTCGACGGCGGTGGTGGCGACGTCCTTCCCGATGATAGAATGGAAGAGGTCCCGGAATGCTGGCCACGCTTCGTATTTGCCATCGAAAGGAGTCAGTTGGATGCGAGGTAAGGTGGTGCGCGGCGATTGACTCGCCGTTGCCGCTACAGGAGTCTCGCTGGGCAGTTTGCTCTTAAGCTTGCGAAGCGTTTCCAGGAACATCCCCTTTTGTAGCAGATAGGCTTCCTCCACTATCGAGGGCAAGCTCGTTTTCTCATATTCGTGTCCTACCAAGCTTTCCCAGAATGATGCGTAGAGCTTCTCGTGCTGAGCTTCGAATTTCGTCCAGTTCGAATCAAGGGCTTGTAGGCGTGCTTCCACCAACCCGATCGTTATATTGGTAGAGCCCGTTTTCTTTAAGTTGTCGTACGAGCGAGCAATGCGTCCGTACAGTTCATGCTGACTTCGGAGGAGTGCTTCCATCTCTCTATTGCCCGTCTCCTTACTCGCGGTCTCCTTACTCATCGCGTCGGCGATTCGAAGAAATGCAGAGTCACTTTTCTCACTCACTGACCGCGCGGATTACCGGAATCCGGCTCGAAGGACCAAATGTTCGCAAGCGGACTGAGTGCGGGAGAAGGCTCGAACCGCGACGAACGATGAAACAAGCAGAAAGTGGACAGACAACGTTTATTTAACTATTTACAATTATTTACAAGTAGATGATAGTTGGTATCGACCGATAGAACGAACGAAAGAGCGAGCGACGTTAATTCGGTTCGCGCGGCAGCAGCAACGAACGAAAGGAGCAATCGACTCTATTTTACGTAGCGGCTCGAAAACTGAGAGCGGACTGACTCGTCGTCGAAGGGGCGTGTTCTTTTTAACGGATCGGGGGCTTCTCGCAAATTCGAGACTCTTCGGGAGCCCGTGT
>JASTWK010001753.1:0-25512 GCA_030770225.1 Temnothorax unifasciatus | reverse complement strand
TTTTATTATCAAACCTACACGCAACGCGCGCTAACGCGCGCGCTTTCATATTCATTACTATTACTTCTTTTAATAAAAATAATATATATAAATAATATATAAATACATAATTTATTAATTATGTATTTATATATTATTTATATATATGCTCACTTCTAACCCCACATGTCACGTTATACAATCGTGAAAAACTTCACCATACCAATACCGACTCGAACCACAGCTAATCAGACACGCGGAAAAGCGGCAACAATACATTGCGATCAAACGCAAACTTCTCGGTCAAAATGGATTTTTTTATAGAGGACTAGCACAACGCGCGCTAACGCGCGCGCTTTCATGTCCATATATATCCCGTTATATTTATTTTAAATATTTATCCCATTCCACTATTTTTCTCTCTGTTATAAATTAATTCATTCCTTTTTTTCTCTACTATCTAATATCTAATCATCACCATTTCCCATTCCTTTTCCCTCTCTGCTTACTCACGTACCTATCTCTCTCATATTTTTTTTCTTATTTATCATATAAGTACTTATTACACTCTAATTTTTTCATCCGAACCTCTCATTTCCTCCCTTACTTTTCACATTCATGATTCCATTATCCCTCCTTTTCTTTACCTGTTAAACTGGCCTCCTCTCTCTCCTTCCATTTTCCTCTTTTTGTCTCATGCACTTTGCTCATAACCATACACGTCTTCCCCCCTCCACTTCCCTTCTTCCCTTAACTCCTCTATCCTCTATCCCACTACTCTCCTGCCGCTCTTTTCTCTCTTCCTCTAATCCTTTACTTTCCCCTCTTTTTGCCCTTCTCCTCACTTTCTCCCAAGCACTTCCTTGCCAGGCTCCTCTCCTTTTCCCTCTTCTAACTTTTTCTCATACCCCCATGCTCTCATAACGACTGCCCTTCCTCTTAGTTTCTCTCCCTTTGCATATCTTTCCCTAATCATATACCCCGGCGTGCACCTTTCTATGGCTTACTTATTTCTTTTGCCCTTCTCTTTTCGCTATCGGAACCACTACTCCGTTTTTCCACACTCTGAGAAACCCTCTCCTTTCCATACACTCCTGCATATTTCCCATAACGCCTTTCTTAACCACTTCCCCCATTAATTCACTTCATTTCCTATCTCATCCTCTCCTGCCGCTTACCTTTTTTTTAGTCCTTTCAGCACTCTCTCTACATCCTCCCATCGTATCTTTCTTCCCTTTTCTCTACTTTTCTTTCCGCCTCCTGCTCTCTCCCTCCTCCCTTTCTCCTAACCTTCGCTTGTATTCCGTTTCCTTCTAACATCTCCCTGAAGTATTTATCCCCCACTCCTCCATTGTTACCTCCTTATTAATTTCTAACCCTTCTTCTTCCTTTTTTTGTTTATTACTTCCCACACCTGCTTCTCTGTTCTCCGCCTCTCTTATCTCTATGAAGCAGATGCTCTTTTTTTCCTCTTTCCTCTCACACATTTCCTTATACTACTTCTTTCTTCTCTCATAATCTTCTTTGTATTTTTTTCCTCTTTTCCAGTCTCTCAATAACTTTTCTACCACCTTCCTCCCTTCTTCCTACAGTCCCCATACACCATCCTCCCTTTCCTTCTGCCCCTCTTTTTACTCTTCTCACCTTTACTTCCATCTTTTAATTCTTTTTGTCAACTTTTCGACTTCTTTATCTATTGTCCCCTTACCTATTTCTACCTCCTCCGTCCTTCTTTTAAACTCCTTTCTCGCCTCTTCCAACCAGTCCGTCTTTTCCACTCACCTCTCTTCCTCCGCTATTGTCCTTTTCCTCTCATCAACCTCCCTTTTGTCCACCCGTACTGCTACTGATTGGTGATCCGAATCTACCTCACACCCCACCACCAATCTTGTCACACTTTCCCCAATCCTTCCTATCGCCTATTGCGTATCGATCACTGTTTTTCTCTTCTTCTTGTAAAAGTCGTCTTCCCCCTTCTCATCTCCCTCCTTTGCTCCGTTCATATTTACCACCCTTCGTCTTCCACCCACCTAATCAGTCCTTCCCCCTGCCTATTTATCATTTTATCTTTCGGTTTTCTTTCAACTCCCTCTTCTCCATTCTCCAGCGCTCCTTTCTCACCTGTTCTCTCATTGAAATCGCCCCCCACTATCCATCTCTGCTCTCTCCCTTCCTCCACCTTTACCGATTTTATCTCACCCATTATCTTGTCCAAGTTGCCGCTTGCGTAAACTGTTGCCAATCTCCATTTCTCCTTCTTCCATCTTACTTCTCTAATCATTAAACCCTCCTCCTCCACCCATTCTTCTCCCCCTTCTTCCCCTTCTAATCTTTTTCTGACTCCCATCATTATCCCACCTATTACTCTTCCTTTTCTTCCAATTCTTTCTTCCTTTGCACCCTGTATCCTCCAGTTAAACTCCTTTGGCACACTATTCTTTATCTTCTCCCATTCCTTCTGTTCCAGCCACGTCTCCACCAACCCCACGGCATCTCACTCTTTTATCTTTTCCCAAAATCCTTCCTGTTTTCCCTTCACTTCCGCTACATTCCAAAAGCCTATCTTTAGGCTTCCTTCCTTCCTGTTCCTTCCCCTTCTCCTCCCTTCTGCATTCTTTTCTTCCCCCTCCCCCCTTTCTAGCCTTTTTTTCTCTCTCTTTCACTCCTTTTTACTTTCCCCACTCTACTCTCTCTGACTCCTCTCCCTCTTTCTCTCAGCCTCACTACACTCTCTTTCTTCCTACTCTTTCTCTCCTCCCTCTTCTCTCCGCCCTTCCTTCCCATTGTTTTTCCTCTCTCCTCATTACCTTTCCTTTTCATTTTTCCGTCTCCCTCTTTTCTACTCTTTGCCTCCTCTGTTCCTCTTTCTCCCCCCTTCTTCTTTTTGCTCGATCCTCTCTTATTTTTCCTTCCATCTATCAGAACTTCTTTTTCCTTATCCCAACTCCACCACTTGCCCTCTATCCAAATCTTTCCGTACTTTGCCCAAGCTCTTCCTCCTATTCCTTTTCTCATTCTCAGCTGTCCTATCCATTGCATTTTTTTTCCTTCGAGATCATGTCATTCTCTATTCTTTCCAATCTCCCTTTCAACACATTCTTCCTTTGCATTACCTCTCTTTTTTTTACTCTATCTTTTGACCTAACTAAAACCATTTTCTTCTCTTTCCCCGTCTTTCTTTCTATCTGTTTTGCCTTCTCTATTCCTGCCTCCACCCCCATCTTTAGCCATAGCTTCTCTACCGCTTCCTTTAGCCTTCCTTCCTCCACTTCCACCCCTTTCACTACTACATTGTTCCTCTTTCTGTCTCTTTCTTCTAACTCTCTCCACCTTTCTAGCTCTCTTACCTTCGCTTCTATTGCTTTATCTCTTTTTTCTACTTCCCACTTTCCTTCCTCTTTCACCTTTCCCTGCCCTTCCTTCCTCCCATCTCTCTCCCTCTCTATACTCTCCAGCCTTCTTCTCAACTCTCCTATCTCTTTCTTCAATTCCTCACTTTCCTTCTGCCATTTCACCTCACTCTCTTCTACATCCGCCTTCATCTTCCTAATCTCATCTCTTATTATTTCTCTCTCTTTCTTGCTTTCTACCCCTTGCTCTTTCTGTTCTTTCTTTAATTCCCGTATTTCCTCCATCATTTTACTTATTATCCCTACCATCTGTTCTTTCCCCTCTGGCGATCTCACCATTTTCCTACTTTTTTTAAACGCCTCTTCCTCCTCTCCTCTTCCCTTTTCAATCTTTTTCTTTTAAAATACTCATCTATACTCCTTTCACTACATATACTCGCACTTCTCTCTCTCTCTCTCCCTGCGCTAGACACCTTACCTATTCTACATATTATCTTTTTGAGCTCCTTCTTCGCTTTATCCTTCCTCTCACTTTCCTTATTAATCACCTCTACTCTTCTTTTTATTTCCTGCCTTCCTCTCACCTTCTTTATTCTATCGTCTCCTTCTCTCTCTATCTCGCTTCAAATCTACTGCCGCCCTACTCCTTCCCCTTTTCTCTCCGAGTCACCACCTGTTCTCTCAGCCTTTCTTACTCTTCGCCACCTCTCAACCGCCTGCCATTTCACTTTCTCTCTAAGGTGTCCCTAACTTTTTTCTGACCACACACCGTTACTACCTAATATCTCCTCTCCTATCTTTCCTTGCTTCTCGTCACCACTTCCACCGCCGTCGCCACCTCTCTCTTCCCCCCACCACTACTCTCCTCTTTGCTGCTATTCCTAATCTCACTCTACGCCTTATTTTTCGCTCTATCGCGCTCGCTAACCACCCGCTTCCACCCCTATACCAGGAGTCCTTCTCCCTCCCTTATTAATTAATTACATATTATTTTATTTTTTAGACTTCCTTGTACTTTTTCAATTTTTTTCATTTTTATTCATTCTCCCTCATTCTATCTCATATTGTTTTATTTTGTTTGATTCACTCTGTTACGTTCTTTTACCACTATCTTCATGTAGTCTCCTTTCACTATCTTCATATAGTTTCCTCATTCTCATCCATTCTGCATCATTTTTCTAATTTTATTGCATTTTACTGCATTATCTTCTCTCATTCTTCTTTATTCTTACTTGTTCTCACTCATTCATTTTCGCTCATTGTCTTCTCTTTATTTCTCTCATCCTTTTTTATCTTCTCTGATTTTCGATGATTTTTGTTCATATCCTGTTATTCAATTTTATCCTCATCTATTCTCTTAACTTCATATCCTGTCGTCCTAATTCTGTCTCTTCGCATTTTACAGTGATTTTTTCTTATTCTCACTAATTCTCTTTCTCTCTTTCGCTCTCTCTCTCCCCCTTCTCTCTCCCTCTCTCTTTTTGCTCTCTCTATACCCCCTCCCTCTCTCTCTCTCTCTCTCTCTCTCTCTCTCTCTCTCTCTCTCTCTCTCTTCTCTCTCTCTCTCTCTCTCTCCTCCTCTCTCTCTCTCTCTCTCTCTCTCTCCCTCCTCTCCCTCCCTCTTTTTCTCTCCTTCCCTTTCTTTTCCTCTGTCACCCTCTCCCTCCCTCTCCCTCTCTTCCCCCCCCTCCCCCTCTATGAATACCGCCCATAATCCTTCATTGAGAAATGAGGATTCCTTGGTCGGTATTCATAATCGGTTCTTATATTTAAGACCGTCTTAAATACGATCTTAAGATATTATGAATCAATCACAGAGCCGTATTAGCTTAGATATAAACAAGGATAACACCTACATTGCACGCACACATACGCACGAATCGTCATATACACTGTACTCTTATATTAGACTTCTAATCTCGATTTTGAAGGTTTATTGATATTTTTCTTGTTGTGCAATTCAAGGAAACTCGTTTTCACGTTCACATCAATGGTATGTCTCTTATATGAAGCACATCTTGTGATGAGTTGATGGCAATCGATGCAACTCGAGACACCATATTGGGATAAAAGTTGATAAGGAAATCTGTAATTCCGTAGTTTTTTCTCGTTTTCTATATAAAATCGAAGTTTTCCTGAATCATTGATGTATGTACTGCAATTATGGAGAAGCATTTTTAATTCTGTCAAATCAATCAATACGACGTTACATAAGTAGAAGAAGAATGGTAGTTTTATTGGTAAAACAGACGACTCCAGCAACCCCTTAATAATCTTAAAGTCCCAAGAAGAATACAAAAAAAAGTCTTGGAGTTCACAATTTAAGTGCGACTGACTTTGATTCGATGTTGCATGTATGTACACTGACCAGCAGGAATACCTGGACATTTTAATATGACCTATATATATATATAGAAGTTGCTGTTATACTGCACTATTACTGTAATTCCATGCACTTTTACGTCACTACGGATAATCTTGTGCGTCCTACATCATGTCAATATAACAGACATCTTAACCACGCAACAATCAATTTCAGTATTTAATAACGTTTTTCCTAAAATTGAGAGCGACAGTTTTAACTTACAGATTTATGTTTTATGCACCAAAATTTACAAAATTGTAAAGTTTCATCCAAATCGGTAAGGAAGACCCTCTCCTTCATAATTACCTTAAAAAATAATTATATTAATGTCATATAATATTTCCAAATAATAATTGAATTACAATTATATTGCAATCTTACCTTGTTAAAAACTTCATTACCAAAGAGTTTGCCATACTCCAAAGTAAAGTCTCAATGTAATGAAAATTCAAAAAAGTTAATATCTAAATAAAGAGAATCGTGTTTGCGCTCTATCACGAGAAAATCCATTATTATCCGCCAGTCTTCAAATATCTGCAGAAAAAATCCTCTGATGACTGACAATGAAATATAAAAATTTGAGTTAAAGTTTGCATTAAAAATATAAACTGGTTTATCCACCACTTCCAAAAACTTTACTATTATAATTTTTATTATGATATATTTAGATTAATTAATCCTTTTAGAATCTAATCTTTTTTGTGTGTGAGAAGAACATATTAATTTAATATTTTTTAAAATGTTAGAGATCACTGAATACGAATATAAAATTTACCAAAATTTATTTTGTTGTTATTGTTTTCGTGAATAATTAATATTTTCAGACACCAAGATATAAAATCAACGTCTATCATAATATAATAGACTCGAATCAATTAATACTTTAACTTGCCTACAGATCACTTTCTCGTTCTCTTCGACTTTTACAAAACAGCAATTTGCAAGATATTTACAAGACATCATATGCATGCGTGTGTAATTTTGGATGTAACTTCCTTTTTAAAGATCATAAAGATATTAATGATCTCTCACACATACACACACCTATCTGTCACGTACTACGTTTACGTTTACGTTTCATAAAAAGTGTTTCCTGTCCGATAGCATAAGCAAAATTAATTTTAGGAAATCTAAATTATTTTATCTTTTTCTGAAGAATAAAAAACAAAACTAAAAATCAAGTTCTTTTCAAATAATAAACAATTTGAATTAATTATAATTAATGTTTATAAAAACAATTTTATATTACTATTAAAAGGAATGTTTATAGCACTGATTACACTTACATTTCCTGGTCAGCGCTTATTATCGCACGTTGTATTTTCCAAATTTTACTTCCAAAACATAGAAAATACCTTCTAGCCTGTGACATCACGTTTACCAATGAACCTGCACGGTATCGTTTTCAGAATGCATTGTGATCTTTAGGATGTCAAACTTCATATGACTAATGAACCTTAATAGTATCAATTGCTTCTCATAAGTCCCCTGCAATATTTTTTAAGCGTATTATGAGAAAATGGAAATACTTAATGCTAAAATCTCACAATTGCTTTTAATGCTTAATAAAATTAATTTTCGTTACTCCTCTAATATTGTGAATAAAAATTATATCATAATAATGGATAATAGGAACTCAATTCACAAATATTTTAGCATAAACTTGCCTATACAATATAAATTGTGCTACAGAACACTTTCTCGTTCTTTTGAACTTTCACAATTTACAAGACAGCGTATACGTACGTACATACATGTGCAGTTTTGGATACACCTTTCTTCTTAAAGATCTCCTCGACATCAACTCCCTGCCGTCAATATATATTTCACTGTCACTGTCTATCACGCGGCGATGCTCCCGAGTGTCACTATCTATTTCTAGATTAGGGGAGAGTGGGGTAATTGAGAACGGCGGGTAATTGGGAACAGCTAGATAAATAATACTTCCCCCCGCACTACACCGTCCCGAACCTATTCAACGGCTGCATGCGACGCCACTCATTGCGTACGCGACAGTGAGAGTGAAAGGACGCACGCGTGCTGTCACGGTAAGTCGAACAATTTTTTTGGTATTTTTGATCTAATTTTTGTCGTCTGTTATAATAGATGTAAGTATCATATTTTTGAGTTCAAAGACACCATATTTTGTTACTACCATGCACGCACTATCTGTTTTCAAATCCTACGTAAATTGAAGTTAACCAAAAGTGCTGTTAAGAGTGGCGATTATTTTAATGTATATTGACTACTTTGGGCAATTGGGAACGGCGTCAAGTGGGTAATTGGGAACGTTCCCAATTACCCTTTGCGTTCTTAATTATAGTGCTGCTGGTTGATTGTGTAAAAATGTTTAAACTTTACAAATTGTTTCAGATGCCTCGAAATTACGTACGAAAGACTGAAACAAAATACCAAATTGAAAATCTTCGCCATGCAATCGAAGATGTTAAAAATAAAAAGCTCACATTGGGCCAAGCTGCTGCCAAATACTTAGTACCAAAAACAACATTATTTAAGCAACTAAAACAAAACGAATTGAAGACACCAAAAAAAGGTCGGCACGCGGTATTTAATAAAGAACAAGAGGACCAACTAGAAAAATACATACTTGATTGCTGCAAGTCTTTTTATGGCATAACACCAAATTCATTACGTAGACTTGCTTTTCAATTTGCTGAAGCTAACAAACTGCAACACAATTTTAACAAAGAAACCCAGCTGGCAGGCAAAGACTGGTACTATGGCTTTATGTCTCGACATCCTTCCATCAGCTTACGGATTCCAGAAGCTACTTCACTTAATAGAATAACAGCTTTTAATGCCACCGAAGTAAATCTGTTTTTTGATCAACTAAAAACGATCCAAAAAACACACAATATACCTGGTCATCGTATTTTTAATATTGATGAAACCGGCATTAGTACAGTTCAAAAAAATTACAAGATTTTGACTCCAAAAGGTGTAAAACAGATAGCAAAAGCGACAAGCGGAGAACGCGGTGTAACAACAACAGTAGTTTGTGCTGTCAGCGCTAGTGGCATATATGTACCTCCCATGTTTATCTTCAAAAGAAAGAAAATGAACGGATTGTTAATTAAAGGCTGTAACAGCGACATGATTGCCACGGTTTCTGATTCCGGTTGGATAAATGAGTCCATATTTATTGACTACTTGCAACACTTCATTTCTTTTGTGAAACCTACCAAAGAGGAACCAGTATTATTAATACTCGATAATCACGAAAGTCATATCAGCCTGGGAGCATACGAGCTTTTCCAAAAATACAACCTGCAAGTTCTTTCTTTGCCACCCCATGTATCTCACAAAATGCAGCCGCTGGATCTTACAATTTTCAGTTCACTGAAGATGGCATACAATAAGGAATGTGAACTCTACATGGTTAACAACCCTGGCAAACGAATAAGCCAATATGAGGTTGGAGAACTTTTTACAAAGGCGTACAACAAAACAGCTAACATAAGCAAGGCTGTCAGTGGATTTAGGGCTGCTGGAATTTATCCTATTGATCCTGATAAATTTAAAGACAGCTTTGAGAATACGGTATCTGATCAATCCCACACCAGTCAGACTCAAGAATGTGATGTTCATGAAACTGCAGCTGAGCAAAGTTTAAATGAGTCCATTAACACTGTCAAGCAGAGTCAAATATCAACACAGGATGCCACTTCTGTTCCTGAAAATGAAAATGATTTGAGCGTTACCATTAATACTCCTCCTCCATCCATTCCTATGCCTCTTGCCGAAATCATCAATGTGCCTGTCATTCCTAAAACAGGAACCACTTCTAAGCGACAAAATAAGAAGCACTCTCAGATTTTATCCAGCACACCAATAAAAATTCAATTAGAGGAAAAACAGAAAAGACGAAGTGAGAGAAACGCTAAAAAATCAGAAAAGAACACCAAAATATCACCAGAAATCATACCAAAAAAGCCACGAGTCAAGGGTAAAGGAGTCAAAAATTTGAAGAAAGCTTTACAAGAAAAAGAAAACGAAGAAGAGTTTTACTGCATAATGTGCTACGAAAAGTCCTGTCAATCTCCACCGAAAGAAGATTGGATCCAGTGCGCCGTTTGCCAACTCTGGGCACATGAACATTGTACTTCTGGTGAGAGTAGTAGAGGCTATGTGTGTGATACATGTCGCGATTAACCGTCGTTCTTAATTACCCCATACCGTTCCCATTTCCCCCGCGGGATGATCTCAATTACCCCATAGGGTATCGGGTAAATAGGAACAGCAATGTTTTTTGTTTTCGTTTATATTTTTATCAAAACGTAAATTTTTAAGAATTTTTTTATGATTACTAAGTACATAAATAACCAAAGCTTATGTAGCAATAAAAGTTGATTTAGTTTATCACTTTTCTCTATTATTTTTGAGCGTTTGAAGTTAAGTGTTCCCAATTCCCCCACTTTCCCCTATCTGTGTATTCCAGCATAGATCGGTCTTTCTTAACAGCTTCATGCGTCTGTGATTGAGAAAGAAATCTGATAAGTTCTGTATATCAGCCCAATATAATGCAACATATATACAAATATGTATATACGGATATGTATATCGAAATACTGCAGTTATACTTGACCTATATACATTAAAGATTTGACGTTAAAAGATATTAATATGTACGATATAATTTATATATATATATTTGTTTACCTACTAATAATATCATGTATATTATATAAAATCCTACTAACCTCGTGCGAAGACACCACGCGAGCACACGTCATTGACTCCTATTATGATGAAAAAACCTTAAAGATAACGTTAAAAGATATTAATGTAAAGTATAATTTTATATATATTTATTTATCTATATTATCCACATACGTTATATATAATAAATAAATAATCCTACTAACCTCGCAAAACACCACGCGAACACACGTCACTTCACACGACACGATACACACGCGAAACTCGCCGTCAACCAAATTCGCCGCGCGACCTCGATCGCCGCGTCAATCATCTCGACCGCGGCCAGCCAAAGCCAATCACGCACGCGGAAAAGCGGCAACACTACGTGCGAGATATTTCGACTCGAAACGCTCACTTCTCGGTCCAAATGACTTTTTTTATATAGGAGGAGGAGGATTTTTTAATATGTCGTAATATTTATAATCTATAAACGTATATCTTAGCACAATATAAAAAACCAGTATTCGTATTTTGTTATTTTAAAATTATTTTAAGTACAATCTTAAGGCATTAACATAGTCTTTTCATAATAATGTTTGAAAGATATACTTTAGATTATCTTAAAAATAAGAACGGATTATAAATACCGACCTAAATCACATTTATATAACTTAATTCTATTTTATTATATGATGTTTTAAATTTATCTCTTCAGTCAAATTATTATTTATTAAACCAAAAGTCACTAACAATAAGTTAAATGTTTAAAAAACTTTGTTTAAATTTTTTATGTGTCTGAAGTAAGCATATCAATTGTCAGCATATAACAAAAAAAGTACAGTTCTCTTTGCATACAACCGAGTTCTATAGTTCCTGATCAATTTTAACAATAGTTCTGGTTATTTAACATAAATAAACGGAAGTTGAGAAATGATATGCTAACTTCCCGCAAAGTCAGCATATCATATAATTTTTTCGAAAATTACTCCAATGAATTTTATAGTTTTTGACGAATTCTATAGTTGTATAACATAGTTCTGACCATTAACTATCTCTAAATAATTATTAACAATTATTATCAGCATATCACTCATACTACAGTGATATATGCTATGTTTCTGCGATAAGTTCTCGGCTCGTTCGAGGTTTTAAACAATAGTTCTAAACCCCCTGACGATAGTTCCGTACAGTTCTTACCACTCTCTACCTTTAAATAATTATTAACAATTATTATCAGCATATCACTCTTACTACAGTGTTATGCTATGCTTCTGCGACAAGTTTTCGGCTCGTTCGAGGTTTTAAACAATAGTTCTAAACTCCCTGACGATAGTTCCGTACAGTTTTTACCACTCCTTACATTTAAATAATTATTAACAATTATTATCAGCATATCAATCGTGCTACAGTGATATGCTATGCTTCTGCGACAAGTTCTCGGCTCGATCGAGGTTTTAAACAATAGTTCTAAACCCCCTGACCAAGGGCGTCCACAGGGGGGGGGGGGGGCAAGACGGGGCATTTGCCCCCCCCCCTGGAATCAGCAAAAATTAAGCATTTACCCGGGCAACTCACCCAAACCCAAACTCGAATTCAAATAGGTACTTGTCACTGGATAATGAGAGGTTAGTGGGGGACGCTCTCGTCTATTTCAGCAACTTGGGACACTGTATATTATCAAGAAGAGACCTTTTTGAAAAAGTCTTCTTGATAGCTTTTTTTAAAATATTATTATAAGTATTATAGGTAATATAAAATATTCGAGCATGAACATACAAAACTTTTTTAAAATTATTATTATAGGTATTATAGGTAATATAAAATATTCGAGCATGGACATACAAAACTTTTTTAAAATTATTATCATAGATAATATAAAATATTCGGGCATGGACATACGAAACTTTTTTAAAAAACCGAGGATAGAGACAAACGACCAGTCTGAAATTCCATCCTTGGCCTCGCCTTCCTCAACTTCCTCTACTTCTACTTGTTCATCGACTTCAACCATTCCTTCAGTTTCATCCAGCGTTACCATTAGCACCAACGTTTTTGATATCGGGCGATACATCGGCGCTATCTCAGACTTATCTTGCGAGAAAAAACTTGAAGTTTTTATGAATACATGGATTCCGGAAAAAAACTTCAACTTCAAAAAAGTCAATGAAAAAAGGAACTTTTGATTCGAATGGCTACAGACATATGCTCCTTGGCTAGCATATTTCATGCCCTCCCCTGGAAAAAATCCTGTGGACGCTCTTGGCAGCAGAAATACAAATGATTTTGGCAGAATATACATCTGATTTATCAATCAAACATTTTTCGAAATTCGTAACGCCAAAATGGACCGTATATAGCCTACATCTCACAGCACGAAGCTATAACAGTTTCACAATCTCCAGTTAACTTACAGTAATTATTTCTATAAATATTTATAACATAAATTAAAAACAATTTTAATAATATTGATGATAATTATTTACATTCTATTTTAAAATATTTATTATAATATTTTAGATACTTTTATTTTCCGGACATTACAATATTTACAAAATATTCAACGTATATATTTTTAAAATATTTAAATCTTTTTTATAAATATTTTAAAAATATTTTATAAATATTTTGTGCTGTCTGGGAGTTTAGCGCGTTCGGCTGTTTTTTTTCTGATGGGCAGATGCTTGCACGCTTTTTTCGCATTTCTGTTACTCGGATCTGTACGGCAAAAACAACAATTTAAGCAACATTATACACTTGTGAAATTTTGCTGCAAATATGTTTCAAGAGTCTAGTACACTCGACTGCTCTTTTTCTGACGGATAGATGCTTGCATGTTCTTTTCACGTTTCTGCCGGTCGGATCTGTACTCAAAACTCTGCTGCAAATGTGCGTGAAGAGTCTAACGCGATTTGGTGTTATTTTTCTGTTAGGCAGATACTTCCATATTGTTTTCACATTTCTGCTGCATGTTTACTTTTAACAAATAGTATAAAATTTCACAGTAGCTTTTTACAGCAGACTACTGCAATAGTACAGTAAGTACTCGTTCAATCACAGATATTATGCACTTCTGTCGCAATTTTGGACTGTTTTTTTGCGTACTTCTTCGGGATGTATCTGAACTAACAAACTGGTTACCAGGGTAGAAGAAATGCCAAACCAAAATGCCTTTATCGTCTTTGGATCTATTATTTAGTAAAATTAAGACAGATGCTCTTGCATGTTTTTTGTACTTGCCATTACCGGAATGAATCTTTGACCAATCTGCTTGAAAGAGTTGATAACCGTGAGAGAGGTGCATTTGGACATGATCAATTGGATACCGTTTATTTGGACACGAAAATGCGCGGCCTGTCTAGTTGGACACCAAAAGGCGCGGCCTGTGCAGTTGGACACGAGAATGCGTGACCTGTACAAATGTTTCCAAGATACGATGGTAAATGTGATAAATTTATCAATTTTACCGGTAATTGTAACCAAGACTTTTAGGTAAAAAGTAATAAATCTTTCATTAATTTTGTTGTGGGTACAAATTTGTTTCTCCTGTGACTGCCGGAGAATCCACTTGACACCCTTATGCATAAGGATATTTGTGGAATGTAATATGTTTCCACCGCAAGCCTAGTTTTAACTTTAACAAAATTAACCTCACCGTCTTTTTTTGATTTTGCGATTTATTTGTTGAATAGAAATAATTTTTACCGGGGACTCGATCTCCTTGACAAGTTTTTTTTCGTTGAAATATAACGGGATACCTTTCATGAAGGTTATCCTCATAATTTTGATCCAGTTGGCTGCAAGAGGAGAGGTAAACTGCACCCTAACCTTGTTGTTACCAATTGCGCGGATTCGCGGATTTCAGTGACATTTTTTTTATCATAACGTTAATGATTTTAGAAATCAGCAAGGGGTCGAGGGAGATATTAGATTCCGCGTATTAAAAGTGCACGAGATACGGGGGAAAATCGCTATCTTAATATCTATTGGCTTTTATATATTTTTTCGGCGGGGCCGAAGTTGCAGGCGATTTAATATCTACACTCGCGTCAGAGGCGCATGGCAAAAAGTCCTAGTTAGAGCGGCCCTCGGGGGAGTCTCCGTTTTGGCAAGGCACGTTTACAAATACTATCTTTTGTTATGAGAGCCGTTTTTTCTAATCTCAATGAGTTAGAGCGAGGACGAGGGCGAGGGCAAGAGGAGGTCGCGGTGTCGCCACAAAGGTTCTTTTTATTTGAAGGCTTATTATTGTTTCTATTTTTCTTTCTTTCCCCCATATCTAAGGAAAGATCTTGCCTGTTTTCTGAAATCCCGAAGAAGCTGCGGAATCGAGGGCCTACGCTGGTTCGGGGATTCCTCGTTTGGATTAAGGCTGCACGCACAAGATATTATCTAACGCTTAAACCGGTACAAAAAACAGTTATGCCCGCAAGACACAAGCTAAATAAAATATCCGTTTATGTATAGAACGCAATAAACTGCACACAGGATCACGGGAGAGGGAGAAGTACGTCCACCCGCTAGTCCACGACTCGGGCGCGAATCGGTATTTCGCACTGTACGGAAAGACAGCTGAACGCGCGCGAAACTTTTAGCTACGATTATACGGTTACGGTTAGCTACGATTAATTGGTGAACGTCCTTAAATTTAGTGATGCTATTTAACTGGCATTGTAATTGTGAAATATTTAGCAATTTTTACTATTATATGTAATTGTGAAATATTTAGAATAATAGAACGTTCAACTCACAAAGTATATTGCTACTTATATTCTTAATTTTACCTTTATTTTTAAATAGTGCTACGAAATTAGACATTTTTTTTATTTATTACGTAAAAAATAAAAAAGCAATACTTGATTTGTTAGCTTTAACATATTTTGAGCAATACAGAAAAAAAAGTCAACAAGTAGGTACAAATGAGGAGCATGTGCCACTCGTGAACGCCACATAAACAAGAGCCCTGCCAGACGCAGTTTTGCTAAAAGGAAAACTTGGTTTCTTTTAGCATAGAGAATCACATATTGTACTCCATATGCGAGAATTTGGAGTATCTTGTATTTAGATGTAAGGTGTTTCTTAAACACCTATTAAAATAGGAGTTGATTTTTTAAGTTATTTTATTAAGAAAAGGACATATGGTTTCAAAAACTTTTTCATATAGATACAAGTTAAACGTTTTATCTTAGTGTTAAAAATTATCATTTTTTCTTAATAGCTTTTAAGTAAAAAAAGGTTTAAAAAATAAATTTTAATACAAGTATAACTTTGAATAAAATTAACTTGGATTGAATTAACCACTTTATGTTAGTTGTATTTTAATTCCTAAACGAATAGGTTCTATTTGTTGGTTCCACTATGAACTTATTGCTCTTATATGAACAGATTAAATCAAATACCCTGTATATATTTTCCAATACAATAATTACTTACTAATTTGATTGAAAAACGAATATTTGGTTTAAACATTTCGGATTTAAGCTTATTTTGTTATTATTATATTTTATTCTTTTTTAATTTTATCTCTCTCTATATTTTCAGATGTCATCCTGATGTGAATGTACCACCACCACCATTAAATCAATTAGTAATAGAAAATATGTTAAGATTGCCTGGACTCAACGCAGATTCGTTATTACAAGCCATTAAAGGAAATACTTTTGATCATGTATCAGCTATATACAATTTACTTGTTGACCGATTAGAACCAACAATGCCTAATTTACCCAGTATCCAAAGTATACCAGGTGATTATCTGCCAGACGGTGCACATCAATTAGAGAAGGTAATTATTTTTGAAAAAGAAACATTTAGTTTATTTATCTTAAATTTTACAAGTACACAGTAAATTTTATAATTGAGAAATAAATAATACTAATAAATTATTATATAAAAAGTTTTATTTTATATGTTTCACATATATGAAAAAATTTTGATATTTAGTTATTGATTGAACCTATTGAGAACTAGGTTGGCTTTTTCTAAGAGCTCAGGTACTCACAATTAGGCGGTTTGCCATTCGTGTGTCATTGGTATGTACACTTGATTAGAAACATTACCATATGTATCTTTTGATAGATCCAAGTAATAAATATATTTTATTTTTTTACATAGAGATACAAAAGATAAGATATGATTTAATACGAATGACATGCATTATATTTACTGAAACTTGTGCTTCTTCTATGAGGAAGCCTGTTTTTTTATGCATAATTATTAGTAGATATTTATTAATTTTGCTTTTTCATAGAGGAAACAATGTTCAAGTTTCCACTTGTACACTTAAAAACTATGAGAAAGCAATGTACAAGTTTCTACTTGCACACTTAAAAACTATGTATTATTAAAAGAAGATTGTTTTGAATGTTGCGACGTAAAGGAGGAAAGATTTCTGCTTAAAAAATATGTAACAATTTCTGCTTAAAAAATTGTGTAAATTATTTGATGGTTTAAGTATCATTTAAGAAAGATATTAAATTTGGCGAGGATCGGTGAACAAGTTACCGATTTTTGCTTAAAAAGTTACATGTATTAAAAATAACAAAATAATTTCGCTCGACAAAGCCATGTATTAGTTATACATGTAATTTTATATAGAGTGTCATTAAAAAAAGGTTGGTACTGAATTTGGCGATGATCGGTAAAAAGGTTCTTTCTTTATATTGAATTTTTCAAAATTTTAAATGCTTTTAACTCAAGAACTGATCAACCAAATCTTAAAGAATTATATATGAAAGCAAAATTCAAAACAACCTTTTTTAAATAATACTCTAAATAAAATTACATGTACATCTTATACACTTTTTAAGCAGAAATCGGTAATCCCTTCACCGATCCTCAAAAAATTCAAAATTTTATAAAAATACATGATCCAATATGGACCTTTAATCGCGTATAAAGCTGGGTCTAATCAACCAAATTTTAAATAATTATATATGAAATCGGAATAAAAAGGACTGAAGAATATAATAGAATTATAAATAGTCTGATATCTCAAAATTGGCGGAAGTTAGAGCAACCACGGACATTTCTCAAAAAATTCAAATTTTTATAAAGAAAGAACCCTTTTATTGATTATCGCCAAATTAATACCAACTTTTCTTTAATGAATTATATGAATTATATGAATTATACATGTAACTTTTTGAACAAAAATCGGTAACTCCTTCACCGATGCTCGCTAAATTCAATACCTTCCTTAAATAATATATTAATCCATCAAATAACTTACACATTTTTTAAGCAAAAATTGGTAACCCTTTTACCGATTCTTGCAAAATTTAAAACAACTTTATTTTAATGATACTCTATATAAGATTTTATGTATAACTTTTCCACTTTTAAGACAAAAATCGGTAAACCCTTTACCGATTCTCAAAAAATTCAAAATTTTATAAAGAAAGAACCCTTTTACCGATTATCAGATATACCGATAATCAACCAAATCTTAAAGTATTATATATGAAATAGGGATAGAAAAGACTGAAGAATATAATAAAAAGAAAGAACTCTTTTACCGATGATTAGATATACTGATAATCAACCAAATCTTAAAGTATTATATATGAAACAGGGGTAGAAAAGACTGAAGAATATAATAAAATTAGAAATAGCCCAATATTTAAAAAAGAACCCCTTTACCGATTATCGCCAAATTCAATACCAACCTTCCTTAAATAATACTTTATCGATTAAAAAAAATAAACGGGCACAGTAACAACTGTGCCGCGAAAAAGAAAGAAAGGGAAGAAACAGGCGGAGGTAAAGGAAGTAGACAAGAGAGAAAGAAAGGAAAGTGGACTGGGACAGGACCGGAATAAAGATGAAGGGGATAGAAAGAGCGACGGGAATACATACTAACATAGGGAGGACCACAGACTGGAGAAGCAGGGAAGGCAAGAAATTTAGCAAAGTGGCAAAAGAGATGAGGATGATGAGAAAAGGACAGAGGAAAGAAGAGGATGACTGGGGAAAGGAAATTGTGAGGGAACTGAGGGAAATGCGTCAGGAAATTTTGAAAGAAATAAAACGGGAAGGAGAAAAACTCAAACAAGAAATGAGGGAGATAAGGAGGCAGCTAGAGGGGGCCGAAAAGAGGCAGGAAGCAGGAAGTCAAAGTAAGGAAGGCGGAGGACGAGCAGAAGCGGAGAGGAAGAGAGGGGAGAGGAGCGATGAAGAAACAGAGATGGTGGAAGGGCGGAAGAATGAAGAGAAGGAAAGGAAAAAGGAAAGCAGTAGAGGAGGGACAGTGAATGGAAGTCCGAAACACGAGGGAGAGAAATGCGTAGAGAGAGGATGAGAATATAAAGGATGGAGTAAAAGCTGGTGGGAAGAGGTGACAAGCGAGGAGAAGGAGAGAAGTGAAAAATCAGGAAGATACAGTGAAAAGGGGGAAGAAGCGGAGCGAAGGCAAAGAGATGAAGAGATGGAAAGAAGGAAAAGAAGCGAAAGAACGGAAAGAGGAGAAGGAGAGACTGAGAGAGAGGCAGAGAGAAAAATGACAAGGGAAGAAGAGGACGGAAGGAGGAGAGGAAGAGGGAACACAGAGGGAGAAAAAGGAAGAGAAGAGGATAGAGAAGAAGAATGGAATGGAAGAGGCACAGAGAAAGAGAAGAGAAATGCACGAGAAATGGTGAAAAGAAGGGAAGAGGAAATGAGAAAAGAGAGGGGAAAAAGAGAAAGAGAGAGAATGTACAGAGAGGACAGAGCCGAAAGCGAGAGAGTAGCGAAAAGGAAAAGATCACTGGTATGGAGTGGCTTAGAGGGAACAGGAACAGCGGAAAGGAAGGAATTTATGGAAATTATAATGGAGATGGCACTGGATAGGAAGGCGGGGGTCAAAGGTGTGGTGGAAATTAAAGGAGATGGTAAGGATTTGATGATAGTGGAAATGGAAGAGGAAGAAGACAAAAAGGACCTCTTTTTTTTAGCAAACGGTGGGAAATGAAGAAGAAATGGGAGGTAATCGTAGACGAAGAACTGACCAGAGAGGAAAAGCTAGTTAGATGGAGAATAGAGGAAAAGGCAAGAAAGGAAAGAAGGCTAGGAAACTCAGTTGTAGCCACAAGCAACAGACTGTGGATCAACGGAAGGGGAATATACTGGAACGAAGGCAGGAAAGAGTGGAGGAAGGTGTGAGAAGAGTACAGGGGAAAAGGAAAGGGAAGAGCAGTTTATCATTAACCTGTGAGGCTGCAAAATGGCCAGGCTTAAGATGTTTACGGGTATATGTAAAGGGTTGGGTACGTCCCTACAAAACGCCATGTATACCGAGAAGGGAATCATTATCCTTAATTTAAAAAAACTGTGCCGCAAACAACGTAGAACTACGTCACTATTTCATGTTAAAGTATTCAGTGAAGGAAAGTAGACATAGGGCTACGTCAACTGTCACTATTATTTAGCGAAAGACAGTTGACGTAGCCCTACGTCTACTTTTCTTCGCTGAATACTTTAACATAAAATAGTGACAGTTGACGTAGTTCTACGTTGTTTACAGCACAGTTGTTACTGTGCCCGTTTATTTTTTAAAATTTAGCTTTGTTTTCTAAAAAAAATTTTAGTACTGGTTTCATAAAAATAGAGTAAATAGGATACCGATTTATGCTTAAATAAAGTATAAGTTATACATGTATTCTTATATATCATCATTAAACAAAGGTTGGTATTAAATTTGGCGAAGATTGTTGAAAAGGTAACCAATTTACTTTGGCGAGAATCGAGGAAAAGGGGTTACCGATTTCTGCAAGAAATTTATACTTAACACTAATGACAACTTATTTATTACTTTCCGATTATTATTTTCGAAAATATAACAAAAAACTACACAACCGGTTTAAAAAAAATCGGTATCGAAAAATTAACTTGCGCGTATTAACCTGTATCGAAAAATTAACCCATAAGTTGTCATTCGATAGCTTATATAGTCTCATTTTCTCTCTAAAGTCTATAAAGTCTCCAAAAGGGGTTACCGATTTCTATCTTTTTTAAATAAAAATCGATAACCCTTTCATTATTAGCAATTTTACTAAAATTGGCATCGAAAACTAAAAATACGCAACCGGTTAAAAAAAAAATCGGTATCGAAAAATTAACCCCACCACCGCCATTCCCGGAAAATTCTACCCTTGTTTCATATATAATTCTTTATGAGGAAGCAATTTTCAACAATAATATAACAAATTTTTTTACTTTTGCAATTTACTGTGCAAATAAAGATGTTTAAGCTTGTAAACAATTCAAAAAAGTAATTATGCATATTAAGACCACACGCCAATGACCTTGACCTTGACACATGTTGTCAAGATCATGACCCTGAGTAACCTTGACCTTGAAAAAAGTGGCGGTCACGATCCGTTCAAAAGTTACGAAGCATTAAAGTTTTTGCTTTGCAAAATTAGTTGTATATTGCCACAAATATTCACACAAATGATCGACTAACTATCTTGTAAATGACTAATATATATGTGGAAATATATAGTACATGTACGAACAAAGGCAAGTCTTTTAAAATAGTAAATGGAAATTTTAAAGAAGTGGAAAACCAACGCATGTACTTTGAAGGCACACTATGTGTCTAGTTTAACAATAGCCCCCGTAGGGTGGCGGAACCTACTGCCTCCACGCATATACTTTCCACGCGAAACGAGTTGTCACATGGGTTTGTGGCGTGATTTAGTTTAAGTAAAGTTGGTATTAAACAAGATAAGTTAGTCGATCATATGTGTGAATATTTGTGGCGATATACGACTAATTTTGCAAAGCGAAAACTTTAATGTTTCGTAACTTTTGAACGGATCGTGACCGCCACTTTTTTCAAGGTCAAGGTTATTCAAAGTCATGACCTTGACAACATATGTCAAGGTCAAGGTCATTTGCGAGTGGAGTCTTAATATGCATAATTACCTTGAAAAAGAAGATTATATCAGGATGTCCCATTTTAAACAATCCAAAATTGTCGGTTTTTTTTCAGTTTTAGAAGAAAATGTTTCAGATAAAAGTTGTATGATCTAGAAGGGGACAAATAATAATAAAATCAATTTTTGAAAAAAAAAACTATTTTTTAAGATTACGTGAAGTCACCTTTAATTTTTTGAATAAAATACTCTATTTTTGATAACAGTATTTTGTAGCTGATGTTGAGACGTTTCCAAAAACCTATAATAGTTAATATTTTTATTAAGAACGTACGGAGATGTAATATCGTGTATTTTTCGATACCGCTGGAATGAAAATTACACAAGGTAGTTATTTCTACGTGGAGTACGGTTGAATTTATATCTTGTGTACGAGTATGCGTGTATGTGCATGCGCGCAGAAATGCATACGTGGCTGGATGTGTGGATAAATTGATGGGTGAATATATGTATGCATGAGTAAGGGCCGGTTGTTTCAACCTGTTGGTAAACTACCTAATAGTTAGACATATGATTTAACTATTAGTTAGCTTACCAATAGGTTGGAACAACCGGCCCTAAGTGAGGCAACATGATATCAAGAGACACTGTAGTGTCTCACGCCAAGTTACACGCGCAGCGCGAGACTGCCGTGTATCTTCACACGAACGGACGGGATATAAGTACCCGAGATTTTGAGATCTTAATAACGAGTGAACGGATCAAGTTCTAAGTAGGCTTGATCGATAGCTTGGGTTTCAATTATGTTATAAAAATGTTTCTACTTTTTCACTACGTGCCCTACGAGCGGAGATATTGCAACGCAAAGTCTGAAATGTTAAATTTTACAATTAAGAAATGTCGTTTTTTGCATTTTTAATTCTTATTTTTTTAAAATAAATATTTAATTTTGTATTTATTTTTACATATTACTTGGTTTGAGTAAGGTAATACATTTTGATGATATCATTCTATTAAGGAGAATTAAAGCTACTGCCACTTAGGTTGGAACAGAAAGATCTTTAAATAGGAGCACAAAGATACGTACCACTTGGGTTTAATTGTTTAAAAGTGCAAAAGTTATTTTTTGAGATAGACTTGGGTTGAGTTAGGTAACGCCAATTTTGTGATATAAAAAAAAAGATAAATACGTTTATTGATTCCCCTCAGGGTTGCAAAGCGTTTTGTAGGAACGTTCCCAACCCTTTATTCAATTCTTATCCAATACTATCCTTCTCTTCTCACTTAACCTTTTGGACCAACGGCTTAAGGGGATCCTATAGTGGTAGTCATTACCAACATTTAGTTAAATGCATTAAACTTTTAATTGGCTTTACGGAATTGCAAAATTCTTTTACAGAATATAAGTACGTACAAAAATGTAGGTCTATCTGGTCAACTTTACATCAAAAACAAAAAAAGAATTAAAAATTTGAGCATATATAGAGCTGTCACTGACGACAATATTTGCTTATACTGAAATACTGCAGGTTATATGTATATATATACAAAATGAGATACGGTGGGACTTAGGGAAAACATTTCAGAACAATATCGTGCAATTAGAACTAAGATTGAAAGCCTAGAAAAAAAGTTTAGTGTATTTAACTTTTATATGTGCAAAAGCACATTCAGGTTGATAAGATAAACAGTATTGCGTGTAGCGAGAGATGGCGCAGCAATCGAACAAGGACAGATGCTTCTCGTTAGACAAGGACAGACATAGATATATAACATAGAAAACAGGATTATAAATGTTGACATTATCGACATCAAGGAAGTTTGGCCGTCGCTATAGGATCCCCTTAACGTCTTTTTCCGAAAGACGGAGCCCAGTTTGCTCCGCACAAGAGCCTATCTTGCACAGAGGGCACAGCTTTCGGAAAAAACTTTCCATGTTTACATGGCTATAGTGGACTCGAACCTGGTTCCTCAGGTTACGAGTCTGGCCCTCTACCACTAGACCACACTGCCGCCCCAATTTTGTGATATAATACTTTTGTTAAAAAAAAATAAAGCTACTACCACTTAGGTTGGATATACAACATACATTTGGATTTAAAACATATATTGCGCATGTACTTGGCGCCTTTTTTTACCTTTTTTGAAAATGGTAATTTTGTACTGATTATATATGGGGCATTTTGGCTGAAATTTTCACATTTTCACCCTGACCTACTGCAATAATTTTGACAATTTTTTTCCAAGAAGTATTCTAAAAAAGAGAAGACACGTATTTTTTAGTTTGAGCCTACGATCAATATTTCCGACAGTGTCATTTTTGTAAAAAAAAGTGAATTTTTTGATATCGAAGAACGGTTCGGATAAAATTTGTTCAGTTTAAAATGAATTATATGATGTATAATTTTTTTTCAATTTTTGGACAGTCTAAAGTTGTTATACGATGTTTGGAGAAAAAATCATTTTTTGTAAAATTCACCATTTTTTTAAATAAAAAATAAAATTTATAAAGACCTCTTGGAGCATGGCAAAATTTTTTTTCGAAAAATTATACCTAATTGATGTCTGAATTCAACATTACTCGAAAAATAGTCAAAATGCATCCGTTAGTAACAGATTAATATTATATATCTTGACATTGAGTTGTTACGAAATAAGAAAACACATTTTTTGGTGTCATATTTTATTGGCCATAACGAATTTTCTGTACAAAGTCTGTGTTACGTTTTATAACTAATTCTATTTAATTAAGCTATAATACTCGATATCTTCAGTGCATTATCCGAATTGGCAATGGGAAAGTTATTTTTTACACTAAAAGATATTTCCTTTCGGAACATATCAAGTACTATAGCTTAATTAAATAGAATTAGTGGTAATTATTTAGTATAGGGAAATCAGGCCCCAATGACCTTGACCTTGACATATGTTGTCAAGAACATGACTTTGAGTAACTTTTCCTTATAACTTAATCGTCGCTTATTGCTTATTTAAAAGTGAACAAAAAAAGTTGGAGAAATATAACAGTTTATGTCGAAACTAAGGAAAGTAATTTGCTGATATGTGTGTATAGACAGTACACATGTAAACGGGGAAGAGGCTATCACCCCTCCCCCGCAAGCAGAGGTGGGTGGAAGGGAGTGGACGTTGGTTCGCGTGGAAAATTGAAAACTCGAACTGTATAATGATAGACCTTGTTTCGCCCTGTAGGGACAGGAATGGGGTGGGGTGGGATGGACCTTACTTTGCATAGATAGTTCTCTGGACAGCATTATACTTTCCACGCAAAGCAAGATCACCCCCTCCCTCCCCTGCTTATAAGGCGAAACGAGGTCTATCATTGTACGGTTGAGGTTTTCAACTTTTCACACGAACCAACATCCACCCCCATCTACACCTGCTTGCGGGGGAGGAGCGGTAGCCCTTTTCCAGCCTACATGTATACTGTCTACACATATATCAACAAATTACATCCTTTAGTACTGACACAAACTTGTATATTTCTTAAAATTTTTTGTTCATAACTTTTAAATAAGCAATGACTGACGATTAAGTTATAAGGAAAAGTTACTCAGGGTCATGTTGACAACATATGTCAAGGTCAAGATCATTGGAGGTATCTCCTCTTATTCTTATTTTTACCCTTTTCTATGCTAACTATACTCTACTTGAACAAAAAGTCTGTTTAATATACATTGGGCAACAAAATTATCGCAATAAAAATTTACGTCAATTTGCCCAACTTCAAATAAGCATAACTCCGCGAAAAATTGTCATATCTGAAAATTTTTTTTTTATTTTAAAGGGTGAAGTTTGTACTTTAAGGAACCATTATTAGATTTTGAATTTAGCCTCCCCCTTTCCCGTCGTTCTTCCAAAAGTAAGGACGTGTTACGTCTCCGAAAAAATTGCATACTTTGACACATTCTACGGAGTAGAATAGGCAAAATCCGACCAATAACCTAACCTCCCCGTAGTGTTCATCGGGTAATACTAATGTTGACGGTGATTGAACGCACAAAAATGCATAGGTAACTTTGATAAGCCATAACTCGGCGAAAAAAAATCGTACGGACTTAATTTTTTTTTAATTTGCAGTGAAAAGTCCATATTTTACGATGGTTGCCGTGATAGTTACGAAAAAAATTCATTCTACTCCGTAGAATATGTCAAAGTATGCAATTTTTTGGAGACGTAACACGTCCTTACTTTTGGAAGAACGGTGGGAGGGGGGAGGCTAAATTCAAAATCTAACAATGGTTCCTTAAAGTACAGACTTCACCCTTTAAAATAAAAAAAAGAT
>JASTWK010001752.1:0-25525 GCA_030770225.1 Temnothorax unifasciatus | reverse complement strand
ATATATATATATATATATATAATATAATATATATATATATATATATGTATATATATATATTATATTATTATAGATATTATATATATCTATTATTATATATATTATATTATATATATATATATTATATATATGTATATATATATTTTATATATATATATATATATATATATGGGGCAAAATTTGTCAACCGGGACACCGGGCTGCCCATAATTGTTTTCATCGCAGAAAAACGACCTTGCGCCTAGAAGTAGCTATGGGTAAGAGCTATCGAAAGCCGTGTGCAACTTTACAGAATTCAAAATGGCGGTCCCAAGATGGCGCTTCAAAGTGCCAAAAATCTCTTCGTTCTCATATGAACCTTGGATCTTTAGCTCATTCATGATTAAAACAGCTCTAAAATGACCTGTGTTAGAGTTAATAGTAGGTTGACCACGAATCAGTAGCTGGGTAATCGAAATTTGGGATGGTAATCCAATATGGTGGCCAGAAACTTGATTTACGCACCGCAAACTACTGACAATTGACCGGATCTACTTGAAAATAGTTGTGCGAGTGGTTCATGGACTGTATATGACAAATCCGATCCCAAAAAAGCAAAATCCAAAATTGCGATAATCGGAATCCAAGATGGTGATCCAATATGGCGTTCGATCCACTCTGTATTGTAAATCACTGGAAATTCAGCAGATCCACTCAAAATTCGACTTCTATGAAACTGGATTCATAAAAATGGATTTGACACCTAGGGAAAAACCCTTATACACTGAATTTCTTAATAATAATCGAAGTCTTCCACCATTTCGTTTTCTTCGTCTCGAACTTTGAAAGAATTGATATCAGATTTGTTATGAGCAGCCCCAAAAATCTCTGAGTGAAAATTTTAGTCGGAATTTGTGGGAAAAAAAATTGACAATCCGATCAATGTAGGGGAAAGAATAATACAACAAGTCCTTGCAACGATGTAAAGTTATTATTAGAAAATGCCCGAGGAATATGACGGTACTCACGATAAATTATGTGAAATTACTATCAAATACCTTGACCTTTATTGTCTCTGGTAGATATTACAATCTCCTGACTTATAGATTATATTTGCAGTTGCGCGATTCCTTACAAAAATCGAGATACGTATTGCACGTGCGTGCATGCTTGCGCTACCAGCGTGAACAGAGAGAGCGAGAGAGAGCAGTTCAGTGCTGCTCACAGTACACATTCAGCTACACCAGCGCACACCAGCGCGCTCGCACATATTTTAACCGCGCCAAGTCCAAATCCGTTGTTGCATATTCAACACTCCTCCTCAACAACAATCTCTTTATTCTTTAACCATCTAATCCACCTTGTTGTCTTAAAAACTTTAATCTAACTTGCTGTAGTGGCTTGGTTAAAATATCCGCGATCATGCTTTCAGTCGGACAATACCTATATGTAGTAAAACCCGCATCGCTTAAATCCTTTACATAATTATATTTCGTGCTTATATGTTTTGTTCTTTTACTATACTTATCCTTATTAACTAACTTAATACAACTTTGGTTGTCCTCGAAAATTACAGTAGGCTGTATTTGCTCTTCATTAAAATCTCTTAGTAAATTTCGCAACCATATCGCTTCTTGACACGCCTCCGCGAGAGCAATATATTCAGCTTCAGTGGATGATAACGCTACGCATGTCTGTTTTCTACAAGCCCAACTTATAGTTCCTCCATTAAACTTAAATAGATAACCGCTATTAGACTTTCTATCTTTTACATCTTGTGCCCAGTCGGCATCCGAATATCCAACTAGAACATCCTTCTCCTCTTTCTCTACAGAACTTAACTTTAACTTCAAATCTTTTGTACCTTTTAAGTATCTAATTACCCTTTTTGCTTCAATCAAATCTGACGCTGTTGGACAACTCATTTTTCTACTAAGTATTGATACGCTCGCACTTATATCTATTCGCGTATTTGTCGCAATATATATCAAAGCCCCTACAATACTTTGATACGTCTTCTTTTCGATCTTATCCGTATCATCCTTTGTCTTTCCGTATCCAACATTGAGTGGAATTTTTGATTCCTTTGCGTCTTCCATTCCATAAGTCCTTAATAATTTTTCAATGTAACCTGTTTGACTAATAGTATAAATCCCATCTTTATCTTTTGCAACTTCAATACCTAAATAGTAACTGATATCGCCGAGATCTGTTAACTCAAAAAATTTACTTAGTGTCTTATACATATCAGATATATACTTTACATTATTACTCGCAATTAAGATATCATCTACATATATTATTATATAAACTTTATCATTGTTAATTTCCTTTACATATAGACACAAATCTACTTTACTTTGTACAAAACCTTCCTTTTCTAAGGTATCATGTAATTTTTCATTCCATACTCTAGCAGCTTGTTTTAAACCATAAATATTTTTGTTCAGTTTACATACCATATGTTCTTTACCTTTTACCTCAAATCCTTTGGGCTGTGCCATATAGATAGTTTTCTTCAGGTCTCCGTTCAAAAAGGCGTTCTTTACGTCATAGTGTCGAACAGTCAACCCTTGTTTATTTGCAACCGCTAACAGTGTTCTGAATGTAGTTTGCCTTGCTACGGGTGCGAATACTTCCTCATAGTCCAGACCATATTCTTGAGCGTAACCCTGGGCGACCAATCTTGCCTTATACCTTATGACACGTCCTTGAGCATCTGTCTTCGCCTTGTAAACCCATTTACATCCTATAACGTTTTTGCCTTCGGGTTTATCTACTAATGTCCATGTATTAGCATCCATGAGCGAATTATATTCCTCCTTCATGCCGTTGATCCAATGATTGCTCTCAGGTGAAGTTATCGCTTCTTCATATGAGGCTGGTTCAAGTATTCCTCCATCTTTAACGCAATATGCCACATTACCGAATCTATTTGGTGGAACTCCTTTATTTTCCCTTTGTGATCGTCGTAATTCTGCATCTTCTTGACTGTTGCTCTCCTCCTCTATGGTTGTTTTCTCTCCTTTTTGACTATTTCTTTCTTCTTTAGCTTTAGTTTCTTTTTCTTCTTCTGCCATGTCCCATACAGCTTCCGTATTGTTTAGTGTTTGTTTCCTCTTGAACATTTCCTCGCTCGACTCACTATTTTCTTCGAGAAAGTTGACATCTCTGCTTATTATTACCTTGTTTGTATTTCTATCCAACAAGCGAAATCCTTTTGCGTTTTCTGCATAACCTACGAAGACATATTCCTTCGCCTTTTCATCGAGCTTTCTTCTTAATTCTTTTGGAGTATGAGCATATACTTTTGATCCGAATGTGTGTATGTGCTGTAGCGATGGTTTTTTCTTATACCACTTTTCAAACGGCGTTGTACCTGTAGCCTTTGTATATAACCTGTTTTGTAGATAGTTTGCAGTGCATACTGCTTCACCCCAGTACTTGTTAGGTAAGTTCGCATCTATTAACATGCATCTCGCCATCTCCATAAGGTATCTGTTTCTTCTTTCGGCTACACCGTTTTGTTCGGGAGCATATCCTACAGTGTTCTGCATCTCAATTCCTTCGTTCCGTAGAAACTCCTTCAGTCTTGCATTTACATATTCTCTGCCTTGATCAGACCTAATAACCTTTGGTACTTTATTGAATTTCGTCTTCATGGTCTTCACATAATCTTGAATCCTTTCAGCTGCTTCCGATTTATGTTCCATAAGATGTACTACTGTGTACTTGCTGTAGTCGTCAATGAGAGTTAGTACGTATCGCTTATTTCCTGGTGTTTTCGTTTGCATAGGACCGCAAACGTCAGTGTGTATCAAATCTAATACCTCTTTTGATTTGCTGAATGACTTCTTCGGAAACGGTTGTCTGGTCATTTTTCCTTTTATGCAGGTTTCGCAGACGCCTCTTATACCGCAGTCTACCATCTTCATACCTGTTACTAGATCCTTTGTTTCCATTTGTTTTATTGCTTCTGGATCTCTATGGCCAAGTTTTCTATGCCACGTGTGCTGGCAATTTTCTTTGTGCCTGTTTGTGACCATTAAAGCTTTATGATCGAACCTCAGTTTGTACAAGTTTCCATCCAAGTCTGCAGTAGCTACGATAGCTCCATCTTTTTCTATATTGCATACCTTTTCTTTGAATTTTACTTGAAGACCCTTCTCCACCAATCTTCTTACTGACAGTAAACTTTCTTCTAGCATAGGAACATATAAAACATTTTTAACCATAACTGTAGTTTGTTTATTCTTATTGTCTCTGCAAGTGAGATAACCATCTCCTATTCCATGTACTTCTGCGCAATCTCCATTTGCTAGCTTTATTTTCTCATTTGTGCAGTTATTGAGTGTTTCAAAGAAATCCTTACTGTTGCTCATATGACTAGTTGCCCCTGAGTCAATGTACCATGTTCGTACGCTGCTACTCTGGCTTTGGACACTGAAACAGATGTGTGCATCATCATCGTCTTTGCTTACCGCTTGATTCGCCTTCTCCTTTGCTTTTGCTTCTTTCCATTTTATATAACTTCTGCAATCTTTCTTCAAATGACCTGTCTTACTGCAGAAAAAACATGTAATATTCTTCACATGCTGCCTCTCTGATGTCGCTTTTGTAAATTTCTTAGATTGCGTCTTGGATTGCGTCTTAAGTGCTCTATCGTCTCGTTCGTCCTCTTGACCTCTTGCATTCTTCCGTCTTCTGTCCTCATCGAGAAGTTTTCCTTTGACAAGTTCTATAGTTAGTTCGTCTTCCGACCTCGTCTCCAAAGCAGTTATTAATGTATTGTACGATTCCGGGAGACTACATAGCAACAGAGCAATAATCATTTTATCCTTTAACGCTTCTCCGAGTGCTGCTAGCTGGTCCACTGAATTGAGCATTGCGTTCAAATGACTCTCCATATCACCATTCTCTGAAAGTTTCATACTACAGATTTTCTTAAATAAAAATACTTGATTTGTAAGAGAAGCCTTTTGGTGATAATTTTGCAGTGCTGTCCACGCTTCCTTAGCACTATTCGTATCTCTAATATGCCGTAACTGGTCATCTTCGACTAACAAACCGATTGTAGCACGTGCCTGCCTATCTGCTTTGAGCCAGCTTCCGTCCGGCTGTGTCGGTCTTGCTGCGCTAACCGTGTGCCACAGATCCTCCTTAATTAGCAGTAATTCTACCTTGCACTTCCATACTTGAAAGTTTGTGTTATTCAACTTTGCGATAGTAAAGCGTGTATCTGCCATTATTCCTCTCCTTATGCCACGTAACCTGGGCCCATAACCTATTAGAAAATGCCCGAGGAATATGACGGTACTCACGATAAATTATGTGAAATTACTATCAAATACCTTGACCTTTATTGTCTCTGGTAGATATTACAATCTCCTGACTTATAGATTATATTTGCAGTTGCGCGATTCCTTACAAAAATCGAGATACGTATTGCACGTGCGTGCATGCTTGCGCTACCAGCGTGAACAGAGAGAGCGAGAGAGAGCAGTTCAGTGCTGCTCACAGTACACATTCAGCTACACCAGCGCACACCAGCGCGCTCGCACATATTTTAACCGCGCCAAGTCCAAATCCGTTGTTGCATATTCAACAGTTATGATAGATGAAATGATTACAGCGTCGTCTACAATACACGGAGTAAGCGTGGAGTAAGGAGTAAGAGTAGGCAGGAGTAAGAATTATAGCCTGTTGTGTCCTGATTGGCCAAGCGTAAGTGTAAGAGTAAGTGTAGGAGTAAGAAATAAAATTAATTTATTTCGCTTACGCCCTTACGCCAGCTCTCTTAAACCGAAAATAGCCCTCTTACGCCTACTCTTACTCCTTACTCCACACTTACTCCGTGTATTGTAGACGACGCTTAATGTATCATCAATGAGATTCAACTGAAGCCATTGTATAAGATTACAGTTGACGTTTGATTTCAAGATTGCAGATTGTTCCGATTGCAAAGTATTATCCGAATACTAATAAAAGAAGTACGATGGATAACGGTTAATAAAGTTATTATTTAGTTTATTAAGTGATGATCACTTAATAAACTAAATAATAACTTAATTAACCGTTATCCACGAAATGGTGGAAGACTTCGATTATTATTAAGAAATTCAGTGTATAAGGGTTTTTCCCTAGGTGTCAAATCCATTTTTATGAATCCAGTTTCATAGAAGTCAAATTTTGAGTGGATCTGCTGAATTTCCAGTGATTTACAATACAGAGTGGATCGAACGCCATATTGGATCACCATCTTGGATTCCGATTATCGCCATTTTGGATTTTGCTTCTTTGGGATCGGATTTGTTATATACAGTCCATGAACCACTCGCACAACCATTTTCAAGTAGATCCGGTCAATTGTCAGTAGTTGCGGTGCGTAAATCAAGTTTCTGGCCACCATATTGGATTACCATCCCAAATTTCGATTACCCAGCTACTGATTCGTGGTCAACCTACTATTAACTTTAACACAAGTCATTTTAGAGCTGTTTTAATCATGAATGAGCTAAAGATTCAAGGTTCATATGAGAACGAAGAGATTTTTGGCACTTTGAAGCGCCATCTTGGGACCGCCATTTTGAATTCTGCAAAGTTGCACACGGCTTTCGATAGCTCTTACCCATAGCTACTTCTAGGCGCAAGGTCGTTTTTCTGCGATGAAAACAATTATGGGCAGGCCGGTGTCCCGGTTGACAAATTTTGCCCCATATATAAACTCGTCACAAAAATTAAAGGAACACTTAAATTTTCTTAAAAACTAGGCAAAATTTGAGCAGCTGTATCTTCGTTAAAAATGAACAAAATTTAAGTTTAAAAAAAGGGTTTTAAAGCTTGAAATCTCTACTTTCAGAAGATCACTATTTTTTTTAGTTTCTGTGAGTTTGGTAATTTTTACATATAGAAAACCACGAGCTGGACAAAATGGGAAATTTTCTTCTCACTTTGTGGGCCTGTCACGTGCTCAAAAAAATCCTGCGAAATTTTTTGACTTCCCAATGTGAAAGCTCGAAGTTTTCCCTACAAAATCTTTTTTTAAAAATGTTTCTACGATTTTTTGTTACTGAGTTAACGCGGATTGAATAAGAAATGAGCATTTTGACTTTGATTGCTCATAACTCCGTTAAAAATCATCGTACCGCAATTCGCAAAATGGATTCTTAAAGCTAAAACTTTGCTCTATCAAGTCGTATAATCGCCAATTTTTTCATAAAGATGTTTGGATACATTACAAGTGAGTAAAGATGTCGTAAAAATTTGCAATTTTTTACTTTCTTATTTAGATCCAAAAAACAATTGTGCAGAACAACAACAAAAATTTATTCTTTACGTTTTTTTGTACTTTTAAGTATCCTACATTTAAAAAAAATTTGCCGAATAGCTATGAGATTTTCTTCATGGTGGCCACTATGGTTTTACGGGGCAAAACGTACAAAAAATTGTGAAATTGCTTAAATTCAGTAAAAATCAAGAAAAAAAATTAAAAATAACGTCTGGCGGACGTTGAAAAACTGTTTTCAATTACGCTGACAATACATTGAAGATGAGTAAGTGTCAGCATAAGCTAGAAAGATTTGTTTATAAAAAATTAATGTTTTGTGTTTTAAAAATTTGAAAAAATACCGCCGGCATTAGCGTTACCCAAAGCATACGAGGAGGTTGCCCGATCGGATTTACGCTTTGTTATGCGCGCGTGCGCGTGCGTATGTGTATGTGTGTCATTCAGCTGAGAACCCCGCGACACGTCGCTTTCGCAGTATTTTATGACTCTAAACTCATTTATGACTGTATGTGCGTGCGCTTGCATGCGTGTATGTGTATGTATGCATGCGTACATGCGTGCGTGTGTGGGTGAGTGGATAGATGGTCATAGGTGGTAAAATAAATTTTTTCAAATTTATACCAGTATAAGCTAGAAAGACTTTTTTAAATAAAAAATTAATGTTTTGTGTTTTCAAAATTTGAAAAAATTCATTTTACCACCTACGACCATCTATCCACTCACCCATACACGCACGCATGTACGCACGCACACACGCATACGGAACACACACATACATACACATACATACAAACACGCGCGTGTGCGCGCACGCATACACAGTCATGAATGAGTTTAGAGTCATAAAATACTGCGAAAGCGACGAGTCGCGGGGTCTCAGCTGAATGACACACATATACATACGCACGCGCGCGCGCATAACAAAGCGTAAATCCGACCGGGCAACCTTCTCGTATGCTTTGGGTAACGCTAATGCCGGCGGTATTTTTTCAAATTTTTAAAACACAAAACATTAATTTTTTATAAACAAATCTTTCTAGCTTATGCTGACACTTACTCATCTTCAATGTATTGTCAGCGTAATTGAAAACAGTTTTTCAACGTCCGCCAGACGTTATTTTTAATTTTTTTTCTTGATTTTTACTGAATTTAAGCAATTTCACAATTTTTTGTACGTTTTGCCCCGTAAAACCATAGTGGCCACCATGAAGAAAATCTCATAGCTATTCGGCAAATTTTTTTTAAATGTAGGATACTTAAAAGTACAAAAAAACGTAAAGAATAAATTTTTGTTGTTGTTCTGCACAATTGTTTTTTGGATCTAAATAAGAAAGTAAAAAATTGCAAATTTTTACGACATCTTTACTCACTTGTAATGTATCCAAACATCTTTATGAAAAAATTGGCGATTATACGACTTGATAGAGCAAAGTTTTAGCTTTAAGAATCCATTTTGCGAATTGCGGTACGATGATTTTTAACGGAGTTATGAGCAATCAAAATCAAAATGCTCATTTCTTATTCAATCCGCGTTAACTCAGTAACAAAAAATCGTAGAAACATTTAAAAAAAAAGATTTTGTAGGGAAAACTTCGAGCTTTCACATTGGGAAGTCAAAAAATTTTGCAGGATTTTTTTAAGCACGTGACAGGCCCACAAAGTGAGAAGAAAATTTCCCATTTTGTCCAGCTCGTGGTTTTCTATATGTAAAAATTACCAAACTCACAGAAACTAAAAAAAAATAGTGATCTTCTGAAAGTAGAGATTTCAAGCTTTAAAACCCTTTTTTTTAACTTAAATTTTGTTCATTTTTAACGAAGATACAGCTGCTCAAATTTTGCCTAGTTTTTAAAAAAATTTAAGTGTTCCTTTAATTTTTGTGACGAGTTTATATATATATATATATATATATATATATACTACCTTGATCAAAAAGTTCCCGGAATTTATTTAAAAAATGCAAAATACAAGTTTATTCGTCAATATTAATATTGTTCCCTTCAAAGTACTCCCCATCGACTGCAACGCACTTATGCCAGCGCTTGATCCAATCCTCGAAACATTTTTTATACTCGGTGTTCGGTATGGCCATCAGAGCCGTCTTCGATTTTTCCATTATCTCCTCTCGGCTGCTAAAACGCGTTCCTCGTAGTGGTTTTTTTATTCGATTGAACAGAAAGAAGTCGCAGGGAGCCAAATCAGGTGAATTCGATGGCTGTTGGATGGTATTCATTCTGTTCTTGGTCAAAAAGTTGCGGATAATAATGGCATTGTGCGAAGGTGACGAATAAACTTGTATTTTGCATTTTTTAAATAAATTCCGGGAACTTTTTGATCAAGGTAGTATATATATATATATATATATATATATATATATATATATATATATATATATATATATATATATATATATATATATATATATTGTGACGTTGCAGTTTTGCTGCATCGTGGCAGCGCCCTACCGCCGTCACAAGGCGCGGGATTTCGGTAATTTCGCGCCCGAGGACGATTCACAGAGTCAGAGATCTCCAGGGGCATAACTGTGATTACGTTTCCGTCTTCTGATCCTTTTTGTTATTTTGTATTATTGCGTCTCACCGAGTTGAGACTGGAGTTCCTGAGGGGATGCAGCGGATTATGGAGTGCAGGATCAGCCGGGAGGAATCGAGCGACTTATCGATTGACGCGGACGGACCACGGCGAAACTCGCAGGCCGACGGGCGCAGGGGAGCGCGGAAGGAAGCGCGCGCGGCGCGTGATACGGCGACGGACGGACCCGTAGAGGCAGGGCCCCGGGACGCCGGGGGCGGAATAAACTTCGCCTGCCCTCCTCACCTGTAAAAGGGTTTCCGGGGTGGATGGCCACCATCCCCGGACAGAACAAGAAGTACGGGGACGTTAGCGTCTCGCCCGCTACCGGGAAGGATCCCGGCGAAATCACCGCACGCGCGAAGGAAACTTGAAGCGCCCTGCGGGAGCCAGGGTTGTCGGCCCTGTGCAAGGATACGTCGCGAGCTTGCGGGCTCGCTCCCGATTGGTCCGCGCGATAGCGTCGAGCGGCTGCGTACGCCCGGGGTGGGGCGCGCAATCGATTCCGCGATCGAGCGAAATTTCGGGAGCACTCCTGGATCGTCCTCGAGAGCCCACGCACGGTCAAAGTGGTTCGTCGCGGTTTTTCCTGGCGATTTGATTTTCTGGGCGATTCTCCCGACACTTGGGGCGCCGGCGAAGGACGTACGAGGGAGAGTTGACGAACTGTGAGGTTGCCTCGGTAATATTATTCATGTAAAGCCACGATACCGCTCTCCGAGTCGCGCTCGCTCGAATGTAATCGCGGTAATTGTGATCTGCCGATACGGCGTAATTGAGCGATTGAGAACAGAGGCGACGGGCACCGGAATGGTCCCGTGGCCAAAGAATCGCGATCGAATTAACAGAGCTTCTGGAGATCGCGGTAGATGTGTCCGTGGATTTTTGTGTCGCGAATTTGCCGCTTCCAGTGACCTTAGTGTTCGCGAACGCAGAATGATTGTGTAGAAATTCGCCCGGTCGGAACCTAGATCGTATACGCGGTAATGGTCGCATCTGGAATGTTCGCCGATTTCGTGCGTTGAGATACCAATCGCGTTAGGAACGACTCGCGCTGGCTCATTAATTGCGTTAAAGTATCCCTCGCGCTCGGATATTTTTTGCGTTGAAGTAATCGCGTTCCGACGATGTTCGCGCCAGGATAATTTGCGTTGGATTGTAGTTCACGTTCGGTTATCGTTCGCGTTAGACTGAGTGCGTTACGTTAGACATTTTTGTGCGTTAAAATATTAATCGTTTGGCTGTTTCTTGCGTTACCGTGTATGATTCGCGTGGGATTATTATTGCGTCAGTACTCGCGGTAAATTGCGTATGTTCGCGTTCATTATAGTCTCTTGCGTTGTTACTCACGGAAATCCCGTACTTTCGCGTTAGTTACGGTATTTTGCGTTATGACGAGGACCGCTGCTCCTCATTCTTCGCGTTTAAAACCTTGCTGACAATAGCGTATTACACTTGGACGTTACTCGCGCTATAATTATCGCGTGCGTTAGATTAAGATACTTGCGTTAGGCTAAAATACTTGCGTTAGATTAAGATACTCGCGTTAGATTAAGGATCATTCGGCGACAGAATTTCTGTGCGGCTCGGGACGTGGCATTCACGCGCTTCGGGCGTGACCTACTGCTATTTCGCGTTCCTTCGCGTTATTGATACTATTATTTCGCGTTTACTCCGGCTGTTTCATGATCGACTGTGTCTTTCGTCGATCACTCCCGTTAGCGATAAGTTTAATTGTTATTACTGTTCTCTGATTCATTAACAGCGCATTCCGCGCGTTTCTTGTAAAATAACGTAATCTTTCGTTTAGTTTTGACGCTCTATTAGCATTGTTCGTTCTCTTTTCTGGCGTCCGCGTTATCATTCATCTACTTGATTATAGCTTAACCCTTGTTGTGCACACCTCTTCGAAATTACGTATTATGCACAGGGGGTATATCATACCCCAGTCACTTAAAACGTTTATTACAGGCGTACAATTCATTATTTTGACTCAAACAAAATTGCTGGCTATTGTTCAAAGCTTCCAAAATAAGGTCTAATACGTTTCATTAATATTTTGCAACATAAAAGAATTATAAAAAATATGTTAACTAAAAGAACCGAAAAATGGACTTTTTTCACTAAAAAATGCCTAAAAAATTCAATTTTTAATATTTTTTAATAATTTTTGCGGGATTACTTTTTTGAAATACTACACTTTCAAGGAAAAATATTAGTTTATAGCGGAGTTGAAAAAAGTATATTTATTTTGCTATATGAAGTCACGCGTTTGAGAGTATTGAGTATTATAAGAAATATTTTCAAAAAAATCGTTTTATTGGCAGCTTTTTGAGTTATTATCACACAATAATGTAAAATTATACAAATATAAAAGAAATTACAAGATTTTAGAAAAAAATATCAATTTACATAGGCACAGTCAACGCACAAAGGCGATCGATGCTTGTTACACATAGGGCGTTCGCACAATGGGCACCCATACTTGGTTTTCGTATCTTTTTTTCTCGTGCAAAGTGAGCATCGATGGGATTTATCGTAATTTATGATCTCAAGCCTCTCTAGATTGCCCTTAATAATGCCCAGCATTCCTGCGATCCCCAATTTTAAGTATTGACGTAGGGAAAATGTCGAGTACCTCTTTTGCAGGTGATCTCTTTGCTAGGTGAATGCAGATGCGTTCCAAGCAGTATTGGGCTGTGACTTTTGTATTATTATTTTCATTAACAAATTTGCATTTTAGCAAAATTCGAGCATTTACTGCCGCATGGTCCAACATCCCGAAGAAAATCCTTATTGGCCAGCGATTTGTTTTCCGGGTAACGGTAAAAGCATGGCACAGTTTATCGAACGCATCTGTACCGCCCTTAGTTTTGTTATAATGAGTAATTATTACTGGTTTTCCGTTCGAGTCTACTTGTGACGAATGTATGAATGATGAGGCTACCAGAACAAATATATGTATTCATGAAAGAAAAAAAACAAGCTCTCTCCCACTATTATTCACACTATTTCCGCACTAATAAGCCAAAAAAAAAAACGACAAAATAAAAGTTGAAATTATTCATGAAATTACACGTACTGTGCACATGGGGTATTTCCCACCCCAGAATTTCGGAACGTCAACTTCTCACCACTGCCAAGAGCAGACTAAAGCCGGGCGGGCAAAACTATGTATAGGATCTTGAAGTGTTATCCCTAGACTACAGGTAGATAACAGCACAGGTCCCGATTCGTATTGTACGTATTAGAAAAACGCGTTTCAAAATACGCTGGGGGTATTTTCTACCCCCAGTGCACAATAAGGGTTAATAATGACAGCCGACTGGCACCTATTTCACCTGAGGATTAACTCAGAATAAACATTGTTATTTCTTTTTCTAATGATCTGATTGTGAGTTAGTGATTTCCGTGTCACCCTGCCCAATACCGAGCTGCCCTTTTGTCAACCCCGCCCACACTCCTTAGCCGAGCTGGCCGAACTCTCACACACCGGATTAATTAGGTCTGGCGTTACGTTTGGTTGGATTGGTATTATTTTTCGTTTCGGGATTCTTAGTGGACGCAAGTTACGCGTCTGGCGCCAAATAATCAATTTCGCGTTAAATTTTCGGCCAGTGTGAGAGACTCGTCGGAGAGGCCTTCCACCCTTCTCTTCCTTCCCCCTTTTGATCCGGCACTTGCCCCGGGCACGATCGGGAGTGAAAAGTCGTGACAATATATATATCTATATATATAACTGTCCCCTTTAGGGCCAATTTCACCAACGTCGGTTAACTGTAATTTCGGTTAAACTCACTTTTTATCTCTTTTTAACTGCCACCTTAAAAAGAGACAAAGAGTGAGTTTAATCGGAGGATCATATTAATCGGAGACGATGAAATCGGTCCATAGCTGCAGTGAGGAAATAATATTCAGTATCGAGTCGAAATCGATTTATCTGAGTCGAAAAGTCATCGAATGTTGTGACATGAATCAATCGAAATCGATGAATATTTCAATTACTTTTCGATATATGTTTTTGACGTCAATTAGACGTCGATTCGATGGGTCATTTCTCGCTGAGATGGGCGTACTTTACAAATTCGTTTATTGTATATCGCCACAAATATTCACACAGATGATCGACTAACTTATCTTGTTTAACCCGTTGTGGTCACCAGACACCAGGGGTCCATAGGACCCCACGCTAATGCCCGTTCTAGACTGGAGGATGATCCTACTCTCGGCTCTAGTGTAGACGGGTAAAAATCTATAGTTTACGTATAGTTTATGTCACGTACACTATAGAAAGGAGAATGAGCTGAGAGTAGGATCATCCTCCAGTCTAGAACGGGCATAAGTTTACGATTACATATCTCTAAACGTAAAATTCAGAACTGAATTTGTGGCTCCATCTGTAGTTACTTGAAGGTACTACTATACATTTATAACGATACAAAAGGTCGGCTAAGCGTCAGACAGCTGAGACAGCTTGCAGACATCGACTTGTACAAATGTGTTTTTTCATGGGGTCTATCGAACCCTATGAAACTAATTTTTATTTCAAAGTATACTGTCTTGAGAATACAACGTTAATATGATTGTGTAAAATATCGAAAATAACAAATTTTATGAATATTTTTGCAAAAAAGCCCATTTCTTCAGAAATTGTCTTGCTTATTTTTTTATTATGTTAAAATAAATTAAAAAAAAAGATTATTGAATTATAAACAGAAGACTCTCAGATATGTGTAATTAAATGTTTGAGACGAAACTTCGAATAGCTGGCAAATGGCGACTGGTTTTTTACGTGGGAGTCGAATGGACCCCGTGTGACCATTATGAAATTATTTGGAGGTGACCACAACGGGTTAATACCACCTCTACTTAAACGAGCTCGTAAAGCACGCCACCCATGTGACAACTCGTCTCGCGTGAAAAGTGTATGCATAACTGTTTCAACATATATATTAGTTATTTATGCCTAATACTCAAAATAACTGCTATATTTTTCAAACTTTTTTTGTTAATAACTTTTTAACAAACTAACAAGCAACGGCTAAACCTTCTGAAGGTCACTCGGGGTCATGACCTTGACAACATATTAAGGTACCGTTATTGAAATCGGTGAGGTCGCCCTTAATCTGAAGTTTTACCAAAAATTGAAATTTCTTTAAAATCAAAAACAATGTATAAATTTATCAAAATGAGAGTAAATAAAAGGGTTGTACTACCAAAACTAAGTGCCAAAATGCAACGCGATACAGAATTAGAAAAAATAATTGAAAAAATGAAAGTGAGCCAAAAATGGCGGGTCAGCGGAAAGTACATCCGTCCGATGCGCGGAAAAAATAAATATTATCTCTATATATACATTAAGAGAGAAAAAATCAAAATGGAAAAAAAATGTCTACGAAGAAAAAAGTGAAAACAAAGAGGGTTTAGGAAAGGGATCTAGACTAAAAAAAAGAAAAGCCCGCTTTGCGCGAGCTCAAAACCTAGTTTCATATATAATTCTTTAAGAATTGGTTGATTAGATCTTGAGATATAGATCTATAGATAAATGTGTACACACACACGCACGCATGCACACGGACATTTCTTTTTAATGCAATTTTCCGACGTTTTAGAACATTTTAAACACATTGACAAAAAAAAAACAATTTTTTTTTCGGTTTGTATACCCCTATTTCATATATAATTCTTTAAAATTGGTTAATTGGACCTATAGCTTTTGTGCGATCACACGTCCATATACGAGGTTTACGAAAGCAAAGCTTCCCTCTATGAGAAAGCAAACTAATTTTATTTTAATGATATAAGAAACTTCTTATTGTAACTTTTGTAAATTGCCGAATGGCATTGCTTCGTAAAATGCTATTATTTACGAAAGTCACAATAAGAAGTTTCTTATTATTTATGGATTATTCTTAATATTAATTTACTTCTACTTTTTAATAAAATGCATTTACAGGTTTAATCATTGGCGAAATTAAGTCTTTATGGGCAGATGGATTAATTGAATATATATCGGATCTTTGGAATATCGTAGATTTTATTTCAAAATACGTTTTATGTGATCTGGATAAGTATGCGCATTACGGCTTGGTGGATAGTACAGGTTGGTACATAGTACAGTTTTACCTCCATTTAAGATATAAATACATGCTGAATGCATTTTGATAAAATTTAATCAAAGCTAAATAATTAATAAAAATGCACAATTGATTATAAAATGTAATTTGAATATAAAATATATTTTAAAACAAATTTTTGAATTTTTATAAAACTTTTTACCTTAGACATTTTATATGTTAAGTACTGAATACGAACGCGATGTTTAAATTAACGAATACAATATGCTAAATTCGCATTGTTTGATAAATTGTTCGTGGTTCTTAATGACTTAATTTGTGTAACCTTTCTGTGATGTAATACACCTAACATATATTTGATTACTACGAAAATCTTACTATTCTTTAAACTTCTTTTTGACGGTTAAAAGTTTAAAAATTTACTGAATGTACTAAGTGATTCAGAACAAACGTTTCCTCAAAATGTCATATTCCTGACATAATTCTGAGAAAATTTTTTCTTAAATTCTTCAAGCACACTGTTATAATATATAGTAAATTACATCAAAGTAAACTTTTTTTATTACATACTTTAGTTTTACATTGTAATAAATAATATATTTTTCATGTAAAATTTAAGAAATTATAAGAAATAATTATTCCTTTCTTTGAATCTTTTGTTGAATTACATTGTTTTATGACAGAGAGAATATTGGAGTGGTTTAGATCCTTGGTATCCAAGAGATCAATGGCACGCGTTCGATCAATGCTGCTTTCAGAGGGAGCATTCGCAGCTGGAATGATATTTAGGTAATTTCTGAACAAATAACTATAAGACGAGGTTAATTACGAGACTTCATAAGAATAGAACCTAACGGCCAACAGGAGGATACGTACTTTCTTAACAATCCTTTATATCAATTAACAATTGACGGTGACTTGGTTGAAAGCTGATTTGTGTAATTTACTGATTACAAGTTTTAACTCCATTGGACATCTTGATTTTACATGGAACTTACATATTCGCACTTTTAGACGAGACGATAAGTTGCAACTTTGCTTTTGATTTTTTGACTTAATTTATCTGTAAACATTTTAATCATATATACGGTTAGCTTTATATTTTTATATCTAACAATGGATTCAAACCTCGCCATAGATTCCGATCAAATATACAAGCGCTGTGTTACTGTGAACCCTATTCTTCAAATTATTACTTGAATTTATTGATCGTAATACTATTTTTAATTTTTTAGTCGTTACCCGAGAAAAAATAATTTTGACTAATCATATATAATTTGCGACGTCGCCGGCTACCTCCGGTCTCGCCAGCCGCGAGGAAGCGCGCCGTCGAATTATTACTAAATCTTCCAAATCACGGAAAGTAATTATTTGTCCAGACATAAACGATAGCTCGACCGAATATTTTCACTAAAGCTCGATATTGAGCGCCAGGTGTGGAGAAGGCCCCACCACCTTACTCAAAACGCTAACGCTAAGACTTAAACGCGAGATATCTCAGGGTGTGAGTTTCTTTTTGACTTTAGATCGCTGTTAGATCTCGGAGGGAAGGAAGAGGGAGCGCAACGCAATTATACATACCCAAATAACAAAATAACAAATGTACTGTATTTGAAAGAGAATGATTACTTTTAGAATCCAGTTAATTCAGAATTCGGTGAGTACAAAGATTACTTCAAAGTCCCATTACGTCGGAACAAATCGGTGAATTACAACAGTGCTTTAGAATATCAATTGCCGCGAATTACAAAGATTACCTCAAAGTTAAGTTACGTCGGGAATAAATCGGTGAATTACTCTTCAGCACATAAATTACTGCAGAATATAAATTACTGCAAAATATAAATCAGTTCAGATGTAAGTGACTTCGGAATATAAATTACTTCCAGATATAAATTAGTTCAGAATATAAATTACTTCGGAATAATTCGGCGGATTACCAAGATTACTTCTCGAACCTGAGGCTGCGGATAAGAACGCAGATAACATCGACTGCTGTACTTGATTGCCGCGAATTACGCGGGCGCAGTATACCAGACTCGATTACCCGAGAGCAATACGCAAGACGTGACGATACAAACGCGATACACAAGACGCCATTACACGAACGCAATACACAATACGCGACTACACGAACGCGATACACGAAACGCAGTGCACCCTGTGCACTACACGCAATGACTTCCCAACTGCCCTACGTTTCCAGTTGGTAGTCCCGAATGACCATCGCGACGTCTCGCAAATGGTCTAATGGCTAGACGCGGCGTCCCGCGAAAAGCCCCGATACGATATAGGTGCCTCGCGCCCTAGGAGCTCATTACGCGAACCGTACTTCTCTGTTCTGCGACAATGCTGTCCGTTAGCGCGAAGGACACCCCGCCAAACGAAACTCTATATCCGACGCGGAAGACGCCCTGCACGCCACGACGTGATCACGTGGAGCCCATGGCCCCACGACGATGCGGTCCGGCCCGTGCGACGGGCTCTCCGCCGACTCGAGCACGAATGAGGACGCAATTACACACGCAACGCGATTACACAAAACTCTAACACACGAACGCGAAACGCTAATACACGAACGAATACTACGACAAATTACGCGGTGACTGTCGGCCGCGTGCGACTATTCGGGCAGGGCGATTACGTATTACTCTGCCGGCCGGGCCCTCCGCCAACATTCCTCTCGATAAACGCGGAACGTCTCATTAATACAGAACGATACTCTAACGCCAGACCGACAAGGCGACAAGATACTCCAACGCGAAACGATACGGTGTTACGCGGGAACATGCTTCCCGTGACTCTACGCGATTCTCGGAAGGGCCTCGGTCGTCACCAGTATCTTACTTGTACCCAGACGCTGGCTACGGGATGCTCGAGTAGTGGCCTTACAAAGTCCGCAAGTTCGGCAGCCGGTCCTTCCGGGATGTCATCCTTCGCCACGCCGACACGACAGTGACGATCCTCTCGATCCTCTGACCCGGCGGGACCACGCTGGGCCCGCGCGCCTGCGCGCCGTGCTTGCAAGCCCGACCGCCATGAGGCCCTCTGCGAGGACGGCGCTCGACTTTCCGCCCCTGTCGGCGCTCCTCTTGATTACGTCGCCCGCCGGCGGTACTTTCGAATGCTGGGTCCGGCTGTCCAGGCCGCGACCTCCAAGCCAGGTTCGACTGCCAGGCTGGCCAGGCCAAGGCAGATCGACCGGCGGAAATGCCTCGTGGCGAGCTCCGCTGATGGACACATTCCGGCGTCGTTGGCTGATGCGTTCGCCCCGCGAAACGCTCCAAGCAATCTCGGCAAAGGGCCCAGGCGTGACCCGCCCGCCGGCCATCTCCTCCGAAGAACGCCGCCTGTATTTTCCCGCGGCGCGACTCACGTCGTTACAATCTTTCCTGGCCCTCTACTCGACATCTGAAATTCTCGCAAAAGAAATATAATTCCTATCGAATTCTAACGCTGTCGCCCCGCCCCGCTCCGGCGGGGACGACATCCCGGACGCTCCCCTCGGCCGAGCTATCGTCTGGACAGGGGACGTGACTATGTCACGTCACAACTTGTATATGATTATGTATAGAATCATAAATGAATATATATGGGTATATTTATGATCATGTATATTTACATCTTGCTCCTTGTATGATTATATATGGATCCATATATGATTAGATCTGACCATTCCTAGGCTGATATGACTAATATATTCTAATTCGTATGAGTAGGTACAGATTCATATATGATTAGATTTAATCAAGCCTGACTCATATCTGACTGTATATGAATTCATATATGACTATATTTAAATCTATGTATGATTCTATCTAATCATGACTGGCTAATATGAACTCGTACCTGACTATACGTGAATTTATATATAACGACTAGATATATATCCATATATAATTGTGCGTATTTAGGGCCGATATCACAGTCTCCAATTAACGTGATTCTCCGATTAAACTCACTCTGCATCTCTTTCTAACTATCCCCTTAGAAAGAGATGCAGAGTGAGTTTAATCGGAGAATCACGTTAATCGGGGACTGTGATATCGGCCCTTAGATCTGATCATTTCTGTTGTGTAATAATAGTCTAGTTAGAGATTTCCGGGCTTATTGTCGTGCGAACTAAGGAATAGGGGGCGCGTAGAGATACGTGTGGTAGGTGAGGAGAGTAGCCATGCAAGATGGTCGACATGTAAAGACGCCTCGTGTACTAAGCTTATAATAAAGAGTTACAATAAAGACTTTGAATAGATACATAACATGGTGGCAGCGGTAAACTGAAGCTCTACCGAATAAGTGTGAGAGGAAAAGTCGATCCAGTCTGTGAAGTGCATTTAAGGTGGTTCGGCTAGTACCGTATGAGTCGATATAAGGTCTAAATTTAAAAAAAAAAACTTTTTATGCATATATTCTAAACGCTTGTATAATTACTAGTTTTATAATGTAACTTTTCATTCAATCATGTATCAATTCATCTACTGATAAATGTAAATAGTTCAAGATTTGACTTCAGTTGACATTCGTACAAGAAAAATGTCGGCAATGTCGCGACATTGCATCTCTTCGCTGTAGGCAGCTATCATGCCAGTGCCATGTGTTTGAGCGAGGTTATGTATTTGTAACGATATCGAGATCAGTCGATATCTCGAGGAGTCGAGTCGGCCATGTCCTGTACCATGTTGAGAGCTGAATAAAGACACACGTTGCTATAACCAGAAAGTCATCCCGAGTTTCAATACAGCCCGTCCGCAATCAGTATAGAAAACATTACAGTATTGTGTTTATGTTGAAAAATAATGGAAGGTAACAAACAATTTCGATAACGGGAGATTTGCTTGCAAAAGAATAGTGCTGTGAAAAGAAAACATTACACGGCGCGGCGTTGCCACATGTTCACGTCGCGTACAGCTGATCGAAAGGCCGACAAGAAACGCGACGATTCGTCAACTTTTGATTGAATTTTTGGCCTTATTACACGTCAATGTCGTTTTGTCTTATACTTAACAAGTGCTAGAAGAATCAAATAATGTTATTTTCAGTTTTTTGAACTTGTTTCTTTACAGATAGTGAGTAAAATCTTCAAAAAATGTATGTTTTCGGTACAATTTCCCGTAAAATCTATGTTAAAAATGCAAACTTTGAGATTTAATATCTCAAAAACTAGACGTCAGATCTTCTCAAAATTGCAAATTTAAGTGTATTTAGGTTTTTTTTATAACATATTTTTAATTCAGATTTTTTTCTTTGACATGCTCTGATGGCCCAACCACCTTAAAATGGCTAGCTCTACACATATTCCCTTGCCGGAACGGTTTCCGTTCGACAATTCCGCTTATTGGGACACATACAAGTCTATGTTCGATAGATATTGCACAGTGGCTAACGTTACAACGGATAAAGTCAAGGTCGACTGTTTGCTATATGCTATGGGTCCAAGGGCGGAAGAAATCTACAATTCATTCACGTGGGATTCGGAAGACGATAAAACCATTTATCCCTCGGTGGTTCGCAAGTTTACGGATTACTTTAACGGGCGTACGAATACCATCTATCAGCGTGCATTGTTTAATCGCCGTATGCAAAAAGAAGGCAATCCATAGATGATTTCATAACGGATTTACATAAGCTGGCTAAATACTGTAATTACGGTGATACGCGTGAAGAAATGATACGTGATATTCTTGTGGTTGGAGTTCGCGATATAAGACTCTCGGAAAAAATGCAGTTACAAGATAACCTGAACTACAAGAAAGCTCTAGAAATGGCTAGGAGTTACGAAACGGTCTTACGGCAGATCCATGAATTACATCAGGAAATGACTGCGAACGCCACCTCCGTTAACCGTGTACAATCAAAAGGGAAAAAACAATCCTCAGAGAAAAGTAAGGCTGGCGGCAAATCTTGGAAGTGTTATTTCCGTGGCGGAAACAAGCAGCACAAGCGAGATTCCTGTCCCGCGCGCGAGTCAGAGTGCAATAAGTGTAGTCAAATCGGTCATTGGTCTAAAGTTTGCAAGAAAAGACCGAAGACCGGAAACTCTTCTCTGCCAAACGCTAAGGTTAATGCAGTAACCGATGACTCGGACTATTACTTCGTCGGAACGGTGAAGGAAAACGAGAGTGCGCAATGGGAAGAAATCATCCGCGTCGGTAATATACCGGTAAAGTTTAGACTCGATAGTGGCGCTGACGTGACTGTTATTAGATCGCCAGTTTGGGATAAATATTTACGTCAGCAAGGTTATAAACTTGTACCAGCGGACAAAAAGTTAATCGGGCCGTCAGGAAAACTTTTAGAAACGGACGGAATGTTTAAAGTGCGGTTAAAATGTCAGACTGAGGTCAGCCGTCACATCTATGTCGCTCGCGATATAGATCAGTTTATTGGGCCAAAGGGAATGTGTCTCTTTAAGATTAATTGCGCGGTGCAGACAAGTTGCTGCCGCGATCGACTCCTTCATAGAATTTCCATCATTGTTTACAGGGCTAGAACTTTTAGCTACGCCTTATAATATTAAGTTAAAGCCGGACGCTAAGCCTTATTGTTTGAATCAGCCTCGTCGCGTGCCCTTACCTTTGATGTCTAAATTGAAGCAGAAACTCGATGAAATGCTTAAGTTAGGCGTGATTAAGCCCGTGGATGTGCCGACAGAATGGTGCAGCGGAATAGTCATTGTCAAGAAACGCGATACCGACGATATTCATGTGTGCGTGGACCTAACCTTCTTAAATCGCGCTGTGGCTCGGGAGAATCATCCTATGCCGGTCGTAGAGCATACCTTTGGTCAGATGCCGGGTACTAAATATTTTTCGAAGCTCGATTGCGTTAGCGGGTTCTGGCAGGTGCCGTTATCGGAAGAGTCTCAATTGTTGACAACATTCATTACTCCGTTCGGAAGATTTTGTTTCTTACGTGTGCCGTTTGGAATTTCTTCGGCGCCGGAACATTACCAGAAAAGAATTTCAAGAATCCTGGAGGGCTTGGAAGGAGTGGCTAATCATCTCGATGACGTCATAGTTTGTGGCAGAACTCGTGCCGAACATGATGCTCGTCTCCGTCAAGTGCTTAAAAGACTTGAGGAAAATAACGTGACTCTGAACAAAGCAAAATGTGTTTTCGGTGTTCAAGAGACTAAGTTTTTGGGACACGTAATTAGTGCTAGCGGTATTTCTATAGATCCAAGCAAAATCGACGCTATTACAAAGCTAGAACCTCCAAAATGTGTGTCCGAGGTAAGGTCATTTATAGGAATGGTACAGTATTTAGGCAAATTCGTGCCGAAACTTTGTGACTTACTCGCACCTATGTATGAACTGCTTAAAAGTGACTCTGAGTTCCAGTGGCAAAGACGTCATAGGCAGGCATTTTCGGATATTATCCAAAAGTTAACGTCAGCACCCTGCCTTGCCATTTTTGACTCATCACGTCCAATTGTGTTAACAGCAGATTCATTTTCTTATGGGCTAAGTGGAGCCTGGAGACCAGTGGCATTCGCTTTTAGAACCCTGAGTGATTCGGAAAAACGTTATGCGCAAATCGAGAAGGAGGCCCTGGCGTTAACATGGACTTGTGAAAGATTTCATGAATTTATTTACGGCGTACATTTTAGTTTAGAAACTGATCATAAACCTTTAATTCCTTTGCTCCAGGAGAAAACCTCGATGAATTAAGTCCTCGTCTGCAACGCTTAAGAATGAGACTGATGCATTATGATTTTGAGGTGTTCCATTCTCCAGGAAAGGAGATAGTAGCGGCTGATTATTTGAGTCGCGCGCCAGTGAAGATCAACTTCGTTCAAGCTTCGGACTTAGAAGAAGAAGTTGAAGCTCATGTGAGTATGGCGGTACAACACTGCGGCTTATCGGATCTGATTGTGACCAAATTATTACAAGGTCAACAGAACGACACAGTATGTCGGAAACTGAAAGCTCTTATCGTCTCGGGATGGAGTAATAAGGAGAAATTGGAGGCAAATCTCAAACCGTATTTTCAGTATCAAGATAATCTATCCATTAATGAGGGATTAATTATGTTCGGACCTCGAGTGCTAGTGCCGGTTAATCTAAGAAAGGAGGCTTTGGAAAAGCTTTATTTGGGCCATCAAGGTATTGTCAAGTGCCGCAAACGCGCGAAATCTAGCCTGTGGTGGCCAGACATTTCAAGTGACATTAAGCAAAAAATCGAACAATGCCGTATTTGCGCCGAGCATAGACAGAATCGTCCAGAACCATTGTTGTCTTCAAAGTTTCCTGACAGGCCGTGGGAAGTTGTTGCCATGGATTTTTTTTAAGTTTAAAGACTGTTGTTACCTCTTAATAGCTGATTATTATTTTCGGTACCCGGAACTTTATAAGGTGCGAACGATGACTGCCAGAACTGTGGTGCAATGTTTGACTGATTGTTTTGCCAGGCATGGAATTCCATCGGTGCTTCGCAGCGATAATGGACCGCAGTTTGACCCTTTGAAGACTCGAAAATTTATTGAGTTTAAGAATAAATTTGGTTTCAATCACGTCACCTCGTCTCTTCATTATCCGAAAAGCAACGGCTTTATAGAGATTATGGTAAAGACAGTAAAACTTGGTCTTGCAAAAACGGGAGACATGTGGTTATTTTTGATGGAGTATCGGTCGACACCTTTGAAATGCGGATTTACCCTAGTGAACTGTTGATGGGTCGGAAGATTCGTTCACTTTTGCCAATTCATCCGGACAACTTAAAACCTACTTGATCGAACGCGAATGCTGTTACAACGGGGGAAAGTGCCAGAATCAAAGCGGCAGAAAGTCAACCATGATGGAAAACACTATGCGACGGAGTCAGTTCATCTCAGAGTAGGGGATGAAGTTTGGATTAAAGACATTAGAATGTGGGGAGCATAAAAGAAGTATGCCCAGAGCCGCGTTCGTTATAGTAAACTGTGCCAAGGATGATTTCCGTCGTACTTGCTCACATTTTGATTAAACTGTCACCTGTGAGAGTAAGGAACAAAACGACGACAGCGAGTTGAAGAAGATAAAGAAGAAAAGCCTTTAGTCATCAAGGAAGATTCAGAGGAAGCAGCGGAAGCAATTCCAGAGTCTCACCAAGAAGTAAGTAACACCGCGTCGCGAAACTCGTAACCGGAGGAAACTTCCCGAATTCTTCCACTCTGACCCCAAATTTAGTAGTTATAAAGAGAGAAGCACGACTAAATAAACGTCCTATTTAAAAAAGGAGGATGTTGTGTAATAATAGTCTAGAGATTTCCGGGCTTATTGTCGTGCGAACTAGGGAATAGGGGGAACGCGTTAGAGATACGTGTGGTAGGTGAAGAGGGTAGCAAGATGGTCGACATGTAAAGACGCCTCAAGTACTAAGATTTAATAAAGAGTTACAATAAAGATTTTGAATAATACATAACAATTTCTATGGATGCGACTAGTTATTCTAATTCGATCAGTAGGTACAGATTCATATACGATTAGATCTAATCAAGCATGACTGGATATGAATTCATATATGACAATATATATCGAGATCTCAAAATCTCGAGATGCTTGCAACAGCGTTGCTCGCGTATATAGAATCACGGGGTCTCGCTTCGCGC
>JASTWK010001751.1:0-25535 GCA_030770225.1 Temnothorax unifasciatus | reverse complement strand
CACAGATATTGCGATATATTCTTCATATCCTTTCTTTTGTTGACTTGTCGACGTTTTATTTAAGGTTTCAGTAAACAGTTAAGCAAAAGTGACGGAGACGAGTCTTCTCATCCAGCCGCTGGAGGAGGAGGTGACATATACCTTCATGGTTCGCGCGCAAACGATCGACTTCGGACCGCCGGTATCCGGCAATGTTACGACTGGTCCGCAAGAAGGTTCGCCGATGGCGCCCAGCAAATCTCGGCGTGACCAAGACGGTTTCCAGCGTGGAACTGCAGTGGACCAACGGGGCTTCCGGCAAAGGTCCTATACTCGGTTATTACATCGAGACTCGTCGTAAAGGTAAATACACGATCTTTATACAATAGTCGTTACATATTTAGTTACATAACAGGAGTCGAAAAAAGCCTGTTACGAGATCTATTCAAAATTTCCTACCATTTTGTGCTACTGTTTATCGAAATTGCAACGGTAGAAAATTAAAAATGTCTAATAATTTTAATGTAAACTAATTTTTTTAATTAGCTTACAAAATAAATTCGGCGCATCGTGCATATTTGTTAACGTTGCAGTTTTACAAAACGATAATGTACAACCATAGAGTGATTTATAAAACAAATTCCGCGTAATTTGTCATATTATTTCACATTCGCGTCCGATTCGATTATCGGTTCTGCTAACACTAATACCGTCTTTTTTATAACTGTATAGCGATGGAAGAATGGCAGCATTGTAAGTGTCAACGCACGTAACTACAATGAGCGTCAGTCATTGCATTAGATGGTTTTTATAGAGAGATCCCCCCGTTAGCGTAACAATATCGCTTTTGACAGCCCGTTGTACATTACTATACATGTACCATATGTGCCGTGGTCGTTTGGTATTTCCCCATAATTTGCATGATTATGTCATAGCATGACGTCGCCAGAAACCCATTTTATACGTTCAAGCCGAATTTTACTGAAGATATATTAACTTACTTAATATTACTTCGGAGATAGCGTTATAACATATCGTGTCTACTTATCCTGACAAAGAAACGATCCAGTGATTGATTATACTAGCGTGATGATTTGTTGTATTGTCTGTTGGGAACGCCGCAATTTTTGTTATTTAGATCGCCCCCCTCTCCCCCCGCCGCAATTAATCTTATTTTTTAACACTTTGCGTGCAGACGATATATACATACATGACATATTCTCCACACATGTCGTATAAAATAGCAAAACGGAGTCCTGAGAATAACCGATTACTCTTCAAAGAATTTCGGACGGCACTCAAAGTGTTAAAGTCACCAATTAGTCACCAAAATAATACCAACTCCTACTCATTTTTTATTCATAGTGTCTCATTTTTATCGCATTATTTTTTAGCGATACTTTCTCTGATTAATTTGAAATCAACTGTTTTTTTTTTTAAGAAAAATATCAGGGCTAAGTTAATCGAGTGATTAATAATTGAAGGTGGAGGTTTTCTGGCGAGTTAAATCTCAAAAGAAAATGAATGTCTAATTGTAAGTTATATCCGTCAGTTAGTTTAAACAAAATATATATGTTTTTTACTGTTATAAATAAATTATATAAAATTGATTTTTTGCTGCAAAATTTTATTTATGATCACTCATCATAGAGATGCACAATATTGAAATAACAGTTTTGAGACAAAGTTGACTCCAAATTGATCGAAGAATTTGCTACTGAAAAATCCTGTCGTACAAATGAGACATCCTGTATTAAAAAATTGGATTATGTAATCGTGATATACGTACCCAAATGAAATAATTTTTTTCCTTTAGGAATTTTCCTTTAGGAAATGCTTACTAATTTAAAGATTATAAAGTAGTTTATGTATGTAATTGTAGACGATACGCGCTGGCAGACAATAGTTCGTACTAGCAACGGACCACTGACAGAGTATACTGTGTCTTACCAAACTTACTGCCGTCCACATCGTATTTGTTCAGAGTGATATCGTACAATCGTTATGGAATTAGCTATCCAGCGTATTCCTCTGAAACGGTAAGTCTATTTAAAGAGAAACAACTATTCGTCTGGACATTAAATTTACTTGTTTGAATATTACACTTTTATATATTTATTTATTTGAAGATAAAATCTGTTGCGAACTGGTACGTTTTACTAATAAAATCATTTTACCGCTATCCAGATTTTGACGCCATCGAAACTGTACCTGGAATACGCATATCTGCAGCACAGGCCGTTTTACAGGCAGACCTGGTTCATGGTCACTTTAGCCGCTATATCAATTATAATTATCATTATGGTCATAGCAGTATTATGCGTGAAAAGTAAAAGCTACAAATACAAACGTAAGTTGAATTTAACATATATAAATTGATTTTAAATTATGAAAAATTATATCATGTTAATAGATCGCTTTTCTGTAATAATTCGATACAGATAAGATAGATTTATAATATTAATATAAATGATTACAGAAGAGGCACAAAAGACTCTGGAAGAGTCGATGGCGATGGACGCGGATGACAGGCAGGAGTCGGACCTGGAATTGTACAGATCGCGCCAGGGCGGAGGTGGTTCCGTTAACACGGCAAGCGGCACTCTGGGTAAGAGGAATACGTTGGCCCGGAAGGCGATGCATCCTCCACCACCGACGATGCTTGGCAAATCGCCCCCCAGGCCTTCCCCAGCATCGGTCGCCTATCACAGTGACGAGGAAAGTCTCAAGGGATACGATGAGAATCCCGATGACAGCAGCGTCACGGAGAAGCCCTCCGAAATCAGTTCCACCGATTCCCAGGTGATTCTTCGTTAAAATGTAGGACATTGCGTAAGATTCTCTGACGAAGAGAATCTTAATCCTGTTTTTGTTTCACAGGGGTCTGAGAGCGAGAACGAGAGCGTGCAGTCCGATCCACATTCCTTCGTGAATCACTACGCGAACGTGAACGACTCGTTGAGGCAGTCGTGGAAACGGCAGAAACCCGTCCGGAACTATTCATCGTACACGGACTCCGAGCCGGAAGGCAGCGCGGTCGTCAGTCTAAACGGCGGTCAGATTATCATGAACAACATGGCCAGATCGAGAGCGCCGCTACCCGGTTTCTCGTCGTTCGTTTAATTAACCGAATTACCAAGACTAGACCCTTTTTCTTATTTATATATCGATATCAAAATTACCCCGTCGCAACTACTTCGCTTCGAACAAAGTCTCTTTTTTTATACATATACATATATAGAGCGAAAGACTTACGTCAAAGAAACACGTGTGTTTCGCGCGTGCTGACGGCATAGACTTATAGCAAACTATAAGAAGCTTGAGGCATCTTCGTATTGTGATATATTGATATATATATTATTTATAATTCTTGATAAGACATTCATTTGCATTTAATAGATACTTTTGTACTTTCTCAGATTAGTTTAAGGATCCAAACAGCTAGCATACGGATCTCATACGAATGTTTCACAAATTTCGTGCCTGTGGAGTAGAGGAGTACAAGTCCAAATATTCCTTTTTTTTTTTCGACAGATATTTCGGTCTTATTCCCGTTCTACTTCTCAGGTACGCGGTTATAGGTACACGGTTACACACATAATTCAGTTCTGAGTCTTGTCATTTTTCGAAGGTATTTATCGCAGACGCATTTGTGGGCGGATAATTACGTTATTGTGTATTCGCAATATCGCAGAGCTTTCAAAAGAAGCAAATATCAATTCAGACTTAACGTTGCAATCGTTGGCCTATCATATCATCTTATCAATTCATTGAAGATTTTCATCGTGAAAACCGCGAGTTGTGGGACACTGTATAAAATCCGCTCTTACGCTGGCGTACTTGCGCTATGTCAGACGCTTGTAAATATGTTATATATATACTTTCCGTAAGAATGTAGATTTTGTATAATGCTACTACACATTGTATTGAGCGGACTATATCTATATTCGCGTTTTGTGATAATACAGTAAAAGCTCCATATTCGCGGGACTTACATTTTGCTAAACCGTCATAAACGTGGAAATTGCGATTCCGAAAAATAAAATATATGTAGAAAGAGTATAAAATTTGATATAAAAAAGTGTATGTATAATATATATTTTTAATATAATTTTTATTTTATAATTTATATATTTACACATACACAAACACAATTTTTATTTTCATATATATACACATGAAAAATAAAAAAATGTATATATATCTTTCCTATAATTTTTCTTATTTTAAGTTAAGAATTGCTTCTAAGAACTATTAAGAAATGTTATTTTTTTTATCCTCGTATCCTGCAATAAGCGGATTATCTTAGGCCCGTGAATATTATAGGAAATACGCAAATAAATATGGAGCTTCTATTGTACATAGATATATCATAGTTACTGAGACGCAGTATTCACATCTTCTTAAACATTCTCGTTTAACATACGTCCAAAGTTCAATATCGAATGGAACTACGACGATTGCATATGTCAAATTTATCGTAAACTGTGCGAATAATGAAACTTGATTAAAAGACAGGATAGGGAGAAGCCTAATCTAACTAGTAATTATAAAATAAGACTATTACCGATTCGTATTTCATAAATCATTCGTTTTACGCGAGGCTCGCTATAAGCATTTAGATATAATTTTATTACCTTTTTTTTTAAGAAAAAAAAAAGAGTTCTATGAACGTCGCGAGATGCAGCGAATCCCTTTTAGTAAAAAATGTTTTTACGGAAACACTGTTTCCGCGACACTGCCAGTGAACGTTAGTGCAAATTTAATTTTATTTATATACTTCCACGCGCGTATTTGTAACGACATAAAAGTATAAAATTCAGCTGTAATATTAATCGTATAGGACACTGAGAAAAAATCTGTTAATCTTTTAATAAAAATTTATGCCATTTTGGAAATTTGTCTACATCACGCTGATTTACCGATTTTATTTACCAATTTAAAACGTATTTGTGAACGATAAAAAATTAATAGTTTTTACAACGAATTTTTGGACATCTGCATTACTAATTCATTAATTTAATTTTTTATCGATTATATATCGCCAACGAGGTAAGGAATTCTTATATCAGATGGACACATGTAAGTATAAATCAATAACGCTCTTACAATGAAAAACAATATATTCATATCCATTTATTAACATATCAAAGTTTTTATAAAAAAGAAACGATTTATTTGTCACGATTTATGTTTCCGTAAAAGTCGTTTCGCATAGGGTATACCATTCGCGAAGGGTTGACGGTAAACTTGTTCCAGGAAACTGTTTAATTAGAGACCAGACTGCAATGTCAACAATGTTGAATCCACCCTTGCAGGACCATTTCTCCAAGTCACGGGCTAATACAAGCAATCCCTTTTCAATACGTCGCTCATTGTATAACGAATTAATGAAGTCAAGCGCGAAGTCTAATGTATGTGGTTGTGAGCATGTGCTTTCGTAATTATGTGATTCTATCATCCTGCTCACATATCTGAGAAAATTGACCTCGCCCTTTATGCGGCAAGAATGAGAAATTTTCGTGACAACTTCCATATTTGAGACTGAAATAAATAAATTCAATCAAATATGGAATACTTAAATAAACTATTAAAGAAAAGTTTGCTAACGAATGGATAATAAAAAAGTGATTAAAAATTTGATTATAAGAAAACGTCAGATTTTCCAAATTTCAATACATCCTAAATTATTAACGAATAAACTGTTATGAGGATGCCCTTTCTTAAGACCGATGAAGATTTACGTCTTACCTTCTTTCCATATCAATGTTACATCCACGATATTTGCGATATTATTATTAGTTTCAGAAAAAACAATAGGTATCTGACCCTTTGTAGTAGAATGAGTATACATTTTCACGTTAAAGTTAGTGTCCTTCCAAAGTTTCTGTAAAGCGAGTAATGAATATGGCGGCTTGCTTGGATTCACATTTAACACTAGGTCGACGAAGATTGGTTTCTGTAAATATACGACAATTGCTTGTTGATCTCTCGTGCAACAATTAAATTAAAGTCATTTGTATCACAGCTGACAAAGCAAATGATGCATTAACTGTAATTACAAATTAAATACAAGGCATTAGCATTTAGTAAGCAATTATATTTAATACAATAATTGCTAACCTGAACTGGGACCAAATCTTTCTTAGGTTTCTGATAAGATTCTTTCACGACACATTGCAGTCTATAGATCTGCTTTTTAAGTTCTGCTAATTGATCAAGAACTTTTTCTTGCCTAGCTTCCAACGTTCCATGTTCCAACCTAGATGCCTAGAAAAAACAATTAATTGCAATATAAGTACTATTTATACTGTATATTATTTTGTTCTATGTAAAGTTTATTCAACAATATTTGAACCCAACATTCACAATATATACAAATGCTAAAGAAATTTATATTATATCATGACAAATTCGAGAAATGTGTTACAATATATAAATATAAAACAAAATGTAGCAAATATAATTGGGCTAATATAATATAATATCTGTGCTATAATACTTGCAGCTAACAATACTAGCTAGTAATACAAATATAAAATCCACTGGATTAAAAAAAAAACATCAATAAGAAAAGAAATTTGCACACACACATATTGTTCTAGATTTATACATACAATGTTTGACTCTAACAATAATATGGATAAAGTTGAAACCAAAGATTCTCCTCTCCATTCACATTAGAATAAGAACGAAAAGAATAACAATAAGAAATTAGAAAAAGAGCAAACACGTGCTGAACATAAACGTCAGTACAGTAGCTACCAAAGAAATAATTCTAGTTTTATATAAAATAACTAATTGCATAATATAATACTTTTTCTCTATACAACGTATCTACAATAACTTAGATACGTAAACGAGGAGAACAAACTTTCAACGATCTGACGCAATATTAGTTAGAACTGCACGATAAATTATCTTACGCTAAATTTACCATGATGCTGATGATGCTTTTAACGATTAAATACAATCATGGAGAGCCAGCGTAAACAATATCTCTCTCTTTCTTTCTCTCTCACAACTCGCAGAGTACTTTAATATAACAATAACATTAGGTGATTTTTGGCAATTTTGGTACGGTTTGGCACATATACCAAGGTTGCTATTGGTGCTGGTACTTTGACACTTTGGTCGCTTATAGCAGAGTCGGCCAAAAATCGCCTACTTATTAATGACAACGTCGACGGATTAACCCCCGTTTCTAACGGCGCGGTCGATCCCGAACGTTTTGCCCGACCCGACCTTTGCGCTCGTGTTCGCGTTTTTGACAATCGCGCGTCTCGCGCTTCCGCGCGCGCGGAAGTTAAATAGTCCGCACCGCCGTGAAATACTGTTCGCGCGTTCACGCCGTATTTCAGTCGGACCTTCTACCTGGACCAATTTCCGCGAGAGACCGTCGACATTTCCCCGATGAGTCTCGAAAAATGAGATCCCAGGGGGGAGGGACACATCGATCAAGCCCCCCCGAGGCGGAGAGTGAGAAAGAGAGAGAGAGAGAGAGAAAGAGAGAAGAACCGCAGCACCGCTCCGCTCTCCCGGTCGATCGCGGATCAGTGTGCCCGCGGAAATTTTCGGGAGGAGTCAGTCATGTCACTCGCTCTTTCGTTCTCACGCGCGACCGCGAAAAGCGTGGCCGTCGGCCGTGGCGCGCGGGCACGGTGCGTCGGTCGCGAGGGGCGGCCAAGCGAAAACGAAAAAACGGAAACGAAAGGACGGAAACCTGCAGAAGGCGGATAACCTGCGTGGCAATGCTGTTGTCGGGCATCTCGGCCTCGGCTCCCGCGGCGGGGTCGACGGCGTCGGCGGCGACGTCGGGGCACCGGTCGTCAAGTCCGTCCTCGTGAATATTTCGCATTTTGTACATCGAAAAGCGTCCGCAGATCACACTCTCGTTGAGTAGGTCGACTACCGGCCGCACCGGATACATCTCATACGTCCTCGACGCCATCGTCGCGTGCTCGCACATCATCTACTCGCGCAATGAAAACAATCCGCGCAGTCCGCGCACTCTCGCGTGCTCTCGCGCCGCGCGCGACGTCACGGTCGACGGCGCGCGGTTGCGCCAGGTGGCGCGAGCGAGCGCCGGCGCGCTCCGCCGGTAACCTCAATCCCGCCGTCCGGCGGCGACGCTTGAGGAGTTTCGAATCTCCAGCGAGTAGATGGCGCGCCGAAGGTGAGTTTGTAGACACCTGGTTATTATGGTGTCGATATAACTTGCTGGTACGGTAATCAACGACTCAGATTTATATATAATGGTTTATTCTCTGAATCACACAAGGAATAGCTATGTCCGCTGCTGTTCTCGTAACGGCGAGAAGAGATGATCTGAAGAACGAGAGAGTGATGCGCTTCTATTGGTTATCCCCACTCAGGCGGCAGACATGGCGGCGCGCAAGGAGAGTAGCTAGTGCCTACATACTCCCCCCTTATGTATTAAAAAATATATATATATGTACTTAGAACTAACATAGATATTATTTTTTACGACTATAACATTTTAAAATAGGTTTGAGCGGATTTGCAACATTCTTAATGACTGATGGCTTACTGACTAACTTATCGGCAAAGGTAACAGCGCGTTTAGGACTAGGCGGTGATTGCGAACTAGTTGAAGGTTGGTTATTGCACTGTTCTGACTGCGAAGGTTGACTATCGGAAGTAGCAGCATCAGGAATGAAATATGCAGGTTTTAAAAGTTCGACGGACACACTACGAGGGTTGCCATTAATCTCAAGAGTATAGACCCGGTCTGAGTTTCGACTCAATATCTTATACGGCCCAACGTATGGACGTTCTAACGATTTCTTAGTTTTAACTAACATGAATACATGCGTGCAGACACTTAAATCTTTGAAAAAGAATGCTCGAGATTTGTAGTTGTGAGTAACAGGAACTGGCTTGACAGAACGCATGTATTCACGGAAATCTTCAATGAAAATGTGAGGATCTGGTTTGAAATCGATAGATGACAGGAATTCGCCGGGTATACGCAAGGGTGTACCGTATATAAAGTCGGCCGGCGAAGCATTTGTGTCAGATCGCAGGTATGTACGTAACCCGAGTAGCACGGTGGAAAGAGTACGAGTCCATTGAGAATCGGCATGACACATTAACGCAGTCTTCAAGCTACGATGCCAACGCTCTACCATGCCGTTAGACGCAGGATGGTACGCAGTTGATCGAATACGCTGTGAACCAACGAGCGAAAGGAGTGCTTTAAATAATTGAGATTCGAATTGTGCTCCTTGATCCGATGTAATGACCGCTGGGGCACCAAAACGAGATATCCAGTTATCAAAAAAGGCGCGGGCAACAGTGTGTGCTGACGTTTCTTTTAGAGGTATGGCTTCAGGCCAGCGTGAGAAACGATCAATCATGGTTAGCATATATTGATAACCTTCGCTCGCTGGTAACGGGCCTACAATGTCAATATGTACATGGGTGAATCGCCCATCGGGGGCAACAAATTTATTGGGATCGCATTTGACATGACGAGATATTTTCGACTGCTGACAATCTAAGCAATTTTTACAGTAACGCGAGACGTCTTTGTGCAAGTTTGGCCATATGTACCGCTGGCGAATTAGGCGATCAGTAACTTTGGTGCTAGGATGAGACTGTGAATGATACATTTCAAGTAACCTGTTACGCAGTGATACGGGTACATACGGTCTGATATATTCGCTAGTAATATCACAGTAGAGAGGGATGCGATCGGGTCCCCAAGTTAACTTTTTCAAGGTTAATGTCGACTTGGAAGACTTAAGTAATTCGAGAAGCTCGATATCGCTGTTTTGCTCAGACGATAGTTCATCTAACTTAATTTGATCTGGAAAACATATCGCTTCTATACGAGATAGTGGATCGGCCACTACGTTGTCGTTTCCTGAGACATGTTTAATTTTAGTGGTAAATTGAGCAATAAACGATAATTGACGCGCTTGACGCGGAGAAGCTTTATCAGTTCTTTGAGTGAACGCATAAGTAAGCGGCTTATGGTCAGTAATAATTTCAAAATCGCGACCTTCTAGGAGGTGCCTAAAATATCGTATCGCTTCGTATATCGCAGTAAGCTCGCGGTCGTACGCACTATATTTTAATTGCGCAGGGGTGAACTTACGAGAGAAGAATGCTAGCGGTTTCCAGAACCCTTGAGTCATTTGTTCGACGACTGCACCGATAGCAAAGTCTGAGGCGTCAGTCGCTAATCTAATTTGGTCTGAGTCGGACGGGTACGCTAACAATGTGATGTTAGCTAGATCAGTCTTACATTTATCAAATGCAGATTCTGCTTCGGAAGACCAAATGATCTCACGTTTATCGCGCTTACGAGAATTGGTAATATAGGCATTTAATGGAGCCTGAGTTTTAGCGGCATTCGGAATAAAACGGCGATAGAAATTAACCATGCCTAAAAATCGACGCAACTCTTCGACGGTGCGAGGCTTAGGGTAATTGGTAATAGCTTGGACTTTTTCTGAGGTAGGTTTAAATCCCTGAGAAGTAATAGTATGACCGAGAAATGTTAACTCGGAAACGCCGAAGACACATTTGTCTAAATTCACACGAAGGTGAAAGGAATTGAGGCGATCAAAAACGATTCTTAAATGTTCCTCATGCTCTTTCTCAGATCTGGATGCTATGATAATATCATCGAAGAAAGTAAAAACGAATTCTAAATCACCTAGCGCGCAATGCATGTATCGTTGAAAGGTCTGACCAGCGTTACGTAACCCAAAAGTCATTACCAAAGACTCAAATAACCCGAATGGGGTAATGACTGCGGTCTTTGGAATATCCTCGGGAGCTACGGGTATTTGATGGAACGCCCGGTGTAAATCTAAGGATGTAAATATGGTTTTACCATGCAGCACGGATGAAAAATCGTGCAAATGAGATACAGGAAATCTATCAGGAGTGGTGATCGCGTTAAGACCACGGTAGTCTCCGCATATTCGCCATTCTCCGTTTTTCTTTTTAACCATATGGATGGGACTTGCCCATGGGCTACTCGAAGGTCTAAATAATCCTTCTTCACATAAGCGTTTAAAATGGGCCTTAGCAGCCTTGAGTTTTTCAGAAGATAATCGCCGAGGACGCTCAGCGACAGGGGAACCGGAAGTCACAATGTGGTGGTAAACACCGCGCGATTCTATAGGGGCAAACTGTTCTAGACCGATAACCTTAGGGTAATTAGCTAGAAGTTGAGCATACTTGTGAGTAGAGCTCACGAGCTGCGCAGAAATCGTACATACGGATTTAATGATGCCGGAGACGAATAGACCAGTAACTTGGTCGATAAGTCTTCGTTTCTTCAGGTCTATAAGAAGGTTGTAATGCGAAATTAAATCAGCTCCAATAATCGCGTAAGGTACGGCGGCGACACAAAAATTCCATGCAATGGGGCGGCGAATACCAATGTCTAGATTAAGGTGAATAGAACCGTAAGTATTGATAGTAGTATTATTGGCTGCGTAGAGCTTATTGTCGGAAGGGCGCGACTTACAATCGGATGACACAGGAAATAATGAAATATCTGCCCCGGAGTCAACTAGAAAAATTCTGCCGGACTTACGATCTCGGATGTGGAGGCGCTTGGAAGTATCTGGACCTTCGACCGTCGCCTCAGCGGGCAAAGGCCTTGTTAGTTTGACTGTTTGTCCTCAATAGCCTTCCATGAGCATGGTTTAACGCAATGCTTGGCTTTATTGCCATATTTGCGGTGAATTCGACATACGCCGTCCGCGGAACGGTTGCGGGATCGTTGGCGCGGCGAGGAGTTACCAAAACGTCCACGAGAGCGTGAACGCGATCGAACTTGAACTGCCAGTTTTTGCAACTGTTTCTGCATTTCTTCAATTTTTTGTTCTAAAGCGTTAGTAGCCGACGAAGATGCAATGGCGCTGGAATTCGTGGAACCCGTGTATGGCACCACAGCTGATATTGCAGACTGCGGTGACTGACCATACGCGTCCATAACAGTGTCAGCAAGCTGAGCCAAATCTTGAAGGGTATCAGATTTAGAGGCGGCTAGGACGGCACGACATTGTTCCGGAAGACTTTCCAAAAATATTGAACGCAAGACGGAATCGCTACATGACGACCCGCTTAAATTACGCATACGTGCAAGAATTTGTGAAGGTTTGCCCTCAAGTGTGATCTGACCTTTCAAGAGCTGGCGTAATTTAGCTTCTGAGGAAACTGCAAAAGTAGAAACAATGCGCTCTTTAATAATATTATATTGATTATTAGGGTCTGGTGCTGAAACTAAATCGCTAATTAATGAAACGGCTTCAATATCTAAATGCGAAATAACGGTATCTGCCATCGTAATTTGATTAGTAATACCAGAGTTGCGAAGTGAAGCTTCGACTTGAATGAACCACAAGGTCGGGTCTGACTTAAAAAAAGGAGGAATTTTAGGTACGCGGTAAAAAGCTTCAACGCGATGAGAAGTTGTCCCGCTTGAATCATTGCTTCTACTAGCAGTGTCTGGGTTCTGAGCACGTAAGGTTGAAAGTTCGGCCTGTAAGCGCGCGACAGTCTGTCGAAGCTCGTCTTCGGAAAAATCGTGCGGATCCGGCATGGTGGACGCGTGGCAATTATGTTTCCAAACGCAACTTAAATACTATGCAGTAATTATGCAGTACAACCAAAGCACGCTACGACAATTGCGGATAAACATAAAATTCAACGTCGGTGGACTAAACACTCGCGAAATGACCTTGGGAATATACCGCGCGCGGTTCGACCAAATATATCCTTACGAACGCAAAGGTGGTGATTAATGCCCTTGGCGTCACGCTGGTGCACGAGGGTAGGATGTTAAGGCGCCGGCGACGACGGCTTCACGCAATATCTCCGATGCATTGATGAAGATAAAGGCGCCGGTGTCGGTGGCTTCGCGCAATATCCGATAACCTCCGCCAGGAACAGGGTGTAGCTCGTCCTTCGTTAGACTGGTGTTCTGGATGCGGTGAGAGGTCCTCGCCAAGGCAGGAGAGCCTCGGCATAACCAGCAGCGAGTAAACGCTTTCTTTCTCTCTTCCCGGTTAGCGTGCGCGATGGCTGTGCGCACGCGAAATTGCCGCGGAAATTTTGGCGGCCAGAAGGCAAATTCTGGTAAATGAGGGACTAGCCTTCTTCCACGAGGTTTAACGACTGGCCCTTTTAGCGACAAGAATGTCGATTCGGCCGTGCAACGGAAACTCACAGCACGCGAGATAGAGACTTCCTCGGTGAATGCTAACGATCCTTAGGTGCTGAGCCTTCGTACCCTTAATCACGTCGGGGTCACCACTGTAGACACCTGGTTATTATGGTGTCGATATAACTTGCTGGTACGGTAATCAACGACTCAGATTTATATATAATGGTTTATTCTCTGAATCACACAAGGAATAGCTATGTCCGCTGCTGTTCTCGTAACGGCGAGAAGAGATGATCTGAAGAACGAGAGAGTGATGCGCTTCTATTGGTTATCCCCACTCAGGCGGCAGACATGGCGGCGCGCAAGGAGAGTAGCTAGTGCCTACAAGTTCTTGTTTAGAAAACTCGCAGTTCGCGCGAGCGGGCTTCGCGAGCGAGCGAGCATAAAAAAAGAATCGGAGCAAAATAATCGCGAGATCCTGAGATCTCTGATCTACCGAAAATGCAGTTTCGCGAAAGGCAGCAACCGTGAGACGCAGGAGGTTGGTTATCGATCGAGGAAACGTGCAAAATGGCGGCGCCGCGTCGTCGGTAGTGTCCTCTGGCAACGAGTCCCAGCGAGCGCGCATCCGAGATCCGGGCCCGTGTCCACCTTGGAGTGATCGCAGACGAGGAGAAGAGCCGGATCGCGTTTGCTCCGTTCTCTGCTCGCGATCGGGCGATTCTGCCGTCGCGTCCGCGTCCGTGCCCGCGTCTCTGCCGCGCGTCGCCCCGCGCCGCGGGATTGCGGTTAGAATTGCGTTTTTTTTTTCCTTTCGAACGCGCGCGTGCCGCCATCTACCGCGGACGTCGATCTGACAGGAACCCAGCGGCAGGAAGGTACGGTGCAGGCGATTGGAGCTCGCGAGCGTCTCGGCGGAATCGAGCGAATTTCTGCGGTCGCGCGACACGCGGCCGCTATCACGAGCCCGACGCGTGTCATTGGCGTTCCCGTGAACGTTTCGCGGGACTCCGTGGGATTCCGGGACCGTCGGGATCGAACGGGACGCGCCATTGGCCACGGACGATCGTCTTTTTCATCGTAGCTGATCGCCGAACGGCCGACATGGCGGCGGCCCGATGAGCCAATCGCAGCGCCGCTATCACGCGCCGCCCCGCCATTCAGCGACGACGACGCCACTGTCGACAACTACCACCACCACCACCGCAGCGCGCAGCTAGAGACCCCCTTCTGGCGTAATTCGCGTCGCCGATTTCGCTATCTCAAATTTGGCGAGTGGTTTTTTTCGCGGGACGCACGACGCGGCGTACGAGGAGGTACGACGGGCATACGGGTGTGACGGAAAGCGGCGACGGCGGCGGATGGTGTGCATCGCCGCGAGGGCATCGCGTCGCGGCGACAGCGGCGGCGGCGATTGTGTTTGGTCACGTGACCGCGCGAAACCGACCATGGGCCCGTGAGAAATGGCGCAAAGATCAGAGTGCATCGGACATCATGGACGGATCTAGCTCGTTGCCGCGGCGATGTCACTTGTGTTTGTTTACAAGCGTGCGAGCACGCGCGCCACGTGCTGAGTGAGGAGGCGAGGAGACCAGGGAGAGGAGAGGAGAGAAGTGGCGATAGAGTGAGAGAGAGGAGCGGGACGAAAAGAGGTGGCGGACGAGGTGAGCGGGAGGAGGGAAAGGCTGAACAAGCAAGGTAGGCCCCAGTCCCCCCGCATTCCGAAACGAGGTTGACGGCGCCGGTGCCGGCGGCAACGACGACGACGACGATCACGATCGGGAGGACCACGGCGACGCACGACAATAATGACGGGCAGGGGCTCGAAGAGGCGGGGGCGCCCGCCCAAGTCCGTGGTGATGGAACGGCCGAAGAAGTTCCAGTATCACCTGATGAAAAAGCCCAAGTACCTGCAGAACAGGACGGCGCTGGGCAGCGGTGGCGCTGAGACGCCGGGCTCGCAGCCGAGCACGCCGACGGCGTCCCGGCCGACGTCGCCGTCGGTCGAGAGCGAGGAGAGCAGCAAGCGCAGCACCAGGAATCAGCGCAAGTCGCGGAACAGCCGCGAACGGCACTCCCGCAAGGGCGGCCACGCCGGAGCTACAGGTAGTGCCTATCAGCGTCGCGGCTACAATCCCAACGTGGACTACCACGACTCCGAGTATCACTATGGCTCCGACTTTGGTGACGAGTCCAGCGAGAAGAGCGAGCCGGAGGAGGAGCCAATGCCGAGCGACATAGATACCTCGGAGAGCATGGAGGAACCCGATCCGTCGAGCGACAGCGACTTCTCGCTGTCCAGCTACAGCACCACCAGTGGCACTCCCAGAAAGGCCCTGCTCGCCCAACAGCGGCCGCCCAGTCCGGAGCCGTTGTGGCTGCAGAACAGAGAACTGCCCCCGTTAGTGTTACCCAAGTCCTCGGACGATCTGTTGGTCCCTAAAGAACTGGTCATGCCATTGCTCTCCATCTACGAGGTACTCAGGCACTTTCGCACCCTGGTACGCCTCTCCTGCTTCAGATTCGAGGACTTTTGCGCCGCCCTCATGTGCGACGATCAAACCAACTTGCTTGCGGAGATTCACATTATGCTGATCAAGGCGCTGCTGCGAGAGGAGGACTCCCAGCAGACGCATTTCGGTCCGTTGGACCAAAAGGATTCGGTTAACGTTAGCCTGTATTTCGTGGACTCTATGACGTGGCCAGAGGTGCTGCGTTCGTACGTAGAGAGCGACAAGAGTTTCGATCAGAACATTTTACAGATATTAGCCACCACTGAATATCCTTTTACTGCCATCGAGGATAGAATCAAGGTCCTACAGTTTTTAACAGATCAATTTTTAATCACAAACCCAGTGAGAGAAGATCTATTGCATGAAGGTACAATAAAATGCATTTCACATATGTTATATCTTAAGTAACATGCTGTAGCTTTTTTGTATACAGATCTAATGTAACATAATTATTGAAAATCAGCAAGGAAAAAGTTTACTGTGTCCATGCTGATAGGGCGGTATTCATAGTTTGATCTTATATCCAAGATCGTCTCAAGTCCGGTCAAAGGCAGTCTTAAGACTCTATTCAGCCAATTAAATGACCATATTAGCAACTTGAGACGGTCTTGAAATAAGATCCGACTATGTATACCGGCCATAGTTACTTATAATATTTTTAGTCAATTCAAATTAAATATAAAACTAAACACAAACTGAATGTTTTAGGTTTTACTAAGATATAATTTTGATTTATTTAATAAATCTGATCTGAATGTTTTCAACAATTCATAAATTATCATTTGCAAACGATTTGGTTTCTCTATTTTAGAAATTTATTTCTTATAAAAATTAAACTATTTTTTAGTTTAGTTTAATTTCTACATATTTTATAAAACTCCATAATACTCTTATGAGTATACATTTTATATAAATTATTTAGAATTATATATTTTAAGAGTATGTTTGTTATAGAAACGCTAATTGTGCGATTTTATATTTCATAACAATTTCTTTACGTAAAATTTTATGCAAATCCGTGTCTTCACGTAAATATACTCTGTAGTGTTTCGCTCTGCGCGTATTTTGCGCGAGACACTACCGTGTCTCTTGATAATTAAAAAAAATTTTTTTTTGCTCGTAAAATCTTGGGAATCTTGAAGCTAGTTCCAACTTATTTCAGTTAAATCTAAAATATCTTGTAATGACAAAAAGATACTCAAAATTTATCAAGAGAGAATATGGAATGAACAATATCTATGTTTTGCAGGAACCATGCATTATGACGATCACTGCAGAGTTTGCCATCGACTAGGAGATCTGTTGTGTTGCGAAACTTGCCCAGCTGTATTTCACTTAGAATGTGTAGAACCGCCTCTGGTCGATGTTCCTACTGAGGATTGGCAATGTAGTACATGTAAAGCTCACAAAGTGACGGGTGTCGTGGATTGTATTCCTGATGTCGAAAAGAACGGGTCGCTGTGTAGACAAGAGCATTTAGGATTTGACAGACACGGCAGAAAATATTGGTTTCTTGCAAGAAGAGTTTTTGTGTAAGGCATATTTTAATGTATCTGCATGTCTAATTGAGACTTTACAAAATTTTGATTATTTTTTTATATAGCTTTATGTAGAAAATATTAAAGCAAGAAAATTTTTATTTTATTTTATAAAATTTATATATTTATATATTCAAAATAAGAAAATAAAAGAAATTATAAATCTGCGAAATATGCAACAAGTGGCAAGAGACTAAAAAACGAGCTCCGATTTTACATAATATATATACATACGTAATTTTTAAATTTTTTATTGTGGTTTTATTTTCTAGTGAGAGCGAAGACGGCGAGGTGTGGTATTACAGTTTACCTTTGCAATTAGAAGAGCTGATGCTTGTGTTAGATCAAAATGAAATGGAAATAGCGCTTTATCGTGAATTGTCGGATTACAAGGAGGAAATAGTCCGTCAAATGGAGCTTACGGAGACTATCACTAATCAATTCAAAGGAAACAAGAAATCATACCTGGAAATAGAAAACAGTAAGATCAATCTTCGTTAATTAACGATTAATTTTTTAATCTCTTTCAATCAACGGCGGCATAACAAAGTTTATATAGATATGTATTTAAAAAAATATTTTTAAAAAATTATTACTAAATAAATAAAATTAAAAAATAATTTTTTTAAATATTTTGTAGATCTTATACAAAAGATGCAAAAAGAGCGACAAGAGAAACAAGAGAAAGAGGAGGAGGAGAAGAAGGAAAAGCAGAGACAGGAAGCAGAGGAAATGATACGCAAGATGCATGAGAATGCAGATGCTCTCGATGAACGTACAGCAGTAATGGAACAGGGTGCAAATGGAGCAAAATTATCCAGTAATGAGTCGACTCCAGTTACACAGGTACCTGAGGTAGTCGGCGAAACTGTAGAGGTCGACGCCGAAGCGCCGTCGACCGCGACGAATACGAACAAAAATACGAAAACTAGTGCCTCTACGTCATCGTCTGAAGATGTTGAGGAAGAGACGTTAGAAGGAGAAGAGAAAGTTGGAAAAGACGGTAAGGTTTTACAATAGAATTTTGTAATATTGAGCTTTGTGTGTTAAAGAAATTGTTTCCTTCATATTAAAAGAGAAAACATTTCTTGCAGAACAAATATTAGGCTTCTATAAAACAATTGAACTTTTCTATATGTACTCGTAGCATTTTATTCGTGTCACGTTTACAATCTTTTTTTTTTTTTGTTTCAGGCAAAAAGCATACTATCGTGACAAGATCGAAAACTGGGTCGTTGCAACCGCGAACCTTTAACATGGACGATATAAAGAGACGGAGTATGGCACCGTTGTCGAAGGAGGAGCAAGAGAAGCTAGACAAGGGTATAAAGGATTCCGAAAGCGAAGGCAATACTAGAGTAACGCGTCAGAAGGCACATCAAATTGCATCTGGCACACACTTGTTCAAATTGGGCATGGACAACAACTTTAAGTCGTACGTCAATCATTATACCACCAATCCCATTGCGCTAAATAAGACTCAGAGAAACGAGGAACGCGATAAGAAACGTCACTTGTCGCACAAGTTCTCACTCACGCAAGCATCGGAATTCAAGTGGGTGGGCAGTTTAACGGGTACCCGTGCCCTGTTGGTTAGTACCCTACGCCAAACGATTCTGCAGCTTGAAAGCAATATTCAGGCGTCGTTCATGCACACCAACTGGCCACTGCTGCGCAAACCGTGGACCGCAGCGGTGGGAGCGTGTGTGAATCCGCGAGACTTTGCGCGCACTCTCATTGTCCTGCAGGCGTGCATCAAATCTGTTGTATTCGCGAGCGTATGGCACGACCAGCTCGGCCATGTAAAACTGCAACGGGTGACCGCACTTGAGCGCGAGGAGAAAAAACGCCAGGATAAGAAGGAAAAAAAGGAGAAGGAGGACGAAGAAGAGCGTAATCGACTCTACAATTTTGTCAAATACACACTCGGCCTGAAGCATCAGGTGTGGAAGCAGAAGGGTGAGGAATATCGGGTGCATGGCCAAGGCGGTTGGCTTTGGGTATCGGCTAGACGCCGTCACCGATTCTCGGACATGACGAAAATGGGCTTACGCGCCGGTCCACAGAAAATTATGGTGCAAATCAAGGATCAGGGTGGCTTGAAAGTCCTCGCGCTTGACCCGCCTACTTATGAATTCCTCATCAAGGAGTACTGTCCGAGTAAGACGGAGAATGGTATTGTGAAACAAGAAATCAAAGAAGAAGGTGTAGAAAGCGACGCGATAAAACAGGAACATAATACAGAAAAGATAAAAAAGGAGTCTATGACTGACGGCGAGACGAATGGTGTTGGTCCTTCTCTTTCAGTAAAACCGGAATCCCAATCTGTCAAACAAGAAACGAAGATGAATCTGTCATGTATGTAGCGAATTCGATGAATTTAAATTGATACAATAAAAAAGATTTGTTATAAAATTATAATTAACATCTATAATTTAGAAAGTATTTCTAAAATGGACTTTTATTTGTAACAAAACACTAAATATAAAATCTCTTTTCAGTTTTAGCTGGCATGAAAATCGAAAAAGTTTTTACTCCGATTACTCAGTTTCAAGAGATCGACATCAACAAGGCACTAACCAGTCCTGGAAGATTGCATTATCCAAAAGTTGCGAAAAAGACGAGAATCGACGATTTCCTGCCTCGCAGATCACACTTGAAGTTTTTGGAAGAAAGAAAGTTATTGCAATCTGTGAGTATATGTCTTCATTAAATAATAAGTGTAATTATATTATTTGACAGTCGTTTTATGCAAATCTATATCACTCCGACAATGAAAAAAATTTTAATATTATAAATTATGTATTATAATATATTTTGTATCTTTAAAGTTTGTAAATTTAATTTTCCAGGTAAAGACAAAAGAAGCGAATCAGACGTCAAAGCAGAAAGGTGGGGATGGCGACTCCTCAGAGGTTGATATGGAAAATCACGAAGAAAACGATACGGATAATAGCGACGCTGTTGGCGGTGGCGGTGGCGGGGATGCCTCTCTGCAAGGTCTTTTGTCGTCGCCTGTCGTCAAGCAACCAAAGCAAGCGACCAAAACGGCAGTAACAGCCGCCTCTGCATCCGCGAAAGAAATGCTGTCGGTGATTAGCAAGCGCATCCAGCAGGTGCGCTTACAATACGCGACTGTAATGAAGCTCTGTAAGAACGACAGCTGTTATTCGCGCTATTGTAACATGAATAACGCTAACAAAAACAATGTCGTGCAAATTAATACCACGCAGATCATCACTCCGAGTACCGACACCTGTTATTCGCCTTTGTGCATGCGAAAGACACGGCTGAAGCGCGAGCTGCTCGCGTTAGTACGCAGAGCAAGCATTTTGAACAACAATCAGTCCTCTTCCTCGTCTTCGCCACAAGTCGCAGCGGCTTCCGTGAAAACGGAAACCTCGGACGAGTCAAAGGATGCGATCAGACGTGATTTGGAATCAGCAGTGGCGTCAGCAACTCGTTGCAACGAGGAAGCAGTGGCGACGAACGTGATGAAGACAAAGAACGACGTTTCCCCTCCAAAGAAGTTCAAGCTCGAGAATGAGCATACGGAGAATAGTAGCGTGACTACCGTCACAACGAGTAACGTCGTTACAACCACCACAACTATTACAACGACTCAGCAGACAGTGAAGAACGCGGACGGCGTAACACAGGAGCATGCTGCCGTTAATCGTAATTCTACGACCGTCTCTTCGAAACTACGACCACAACGACAAATAAGAGTGGTGCGAAGACAGTGATGATTGTGAACCGTAGAGGAAGGACAGTACAGCGAAGTACATTCGTCAAAGAATTGCACGCCGACGGGACTGAACGGATATATACGACGACGGCGACGGAGGGTAAGGTATATTTGAAGAAGGTGGCGTTCACGATGGCCGATCGTAAGAAAAAACGCACGCCAGTCAAGTATCCACTCTGCTCGACCTTCTGTACGAAGAACAAGCAGCGCAGCATATTAATACTTCCTCAGCACGAATTGAGGAAATTATCCCGCGTCGGTGGTAAGATACCCGTGCAAGGGTTTCATCATCAAGCCAAGGCAAATTTGTCGGTGTGGCCGTATCCGTGTCCCAGACCCTTGTTCAAGACTTGCTGGCTGTACAGAACGGTTGGTTTAAAGTCGCTAGCCGCTGCTGCGATTCAGCTGAGAATACTCTGGGCATGTCTCAGATGGGACGACATGGCAGCCAAGCCGTTGTCCACCGACGGCAAGAATCAGATCACAACTGACACGGAGATCATGTCACTGGAGATATTGAAGCATCGGCACGTCGGGCAGTTTCTCGACAGAACTCAATATCTACGTAGGAAGGTCGTTATACCGCTCGAACTTCCGAAACAAGTCAGAGGTTTGTATAGAAGATAACATATATAAATTCCCAATCATGTAAAACTTATAATTTAACTAACAGTTTATTATGATTATATATTAAGGTATAACTTCTTTTAAAATTATATTGACGTCATGTACAAAAATTTTGCAGAGGTAACGTCTATAAGGAGCGGTCTGAGAAAAAGAAAACGTCCGGAATCTCCACAGAGCACCGAACCACAAGTCACTGAAGAATGGGTCGACGAGGACAAGTTGGAACTATGGGAGATCAAACAATACGGCGACAGGTATAGATTGGTCCAACATGTGTGTGACAACGAAATATTTGCATGTTATTTTGTGTGTTTAACGCGTTTGTTGAAATTTTCTCTGAAACATTCTTCTTATCTTACAATTGCTATGCCGTTGACTGATTTCATTGAGCTTGCTCAAGTTTCAGCTGAGGAATGTTAGACGTTAACGATTCTTATATTGCTTTTAGTAGAAACGTCGAACTAATTTAATCGGAATAATTTTGACGAATAATCTGAATTTTTTAATTGTACTAAAAAAAGATTTTATGTCACACGTGCATGGAAAGTGGCCCATTACGCACGCGACGCGTGCGTGATAGGCCACTTTCCACGCACTTGCCAACATAAAATAGGGTGTGCAACACGTGCGTGAAGTAGAAAATTCCCGGGTGCGGTGACCGCACTCGCCTTCGGCTCGTGCGTCAACTCCGCACCCGTGAATTTTCATCTTCCGGCACTTGTTGCACAAATAACTATTATTAAATTTGAAAATTATAAGTTTATTTATTATTATTATGTAGAAGAGAGGTAGAGTTAAAAGAACGGAGAATTTATCCAGATTTACGACAGATTCTTTTTAATAATATGATCTTCTCCCGCTGTGTTACTCTAAGTTACTCTAAGTTTATCACAAATCTTAGAAAATTGAAAATGCATATTTTACCTTGCATATATCTCTCTCGATTCGAGGACAACAAATTGTGCTAATTGTGAAACATGTCTCTGTTTACGCTTTTGTAATTAACGCCGAGGATGAATATCCTAAGCGTGGATCTGACCGCTAAACCTTTAACCGCTTGCTTTCTTCCACTGGGAACTAACCCTCCGCTTGGTGTGTCTGTCCTGTCTCCAGGTTAGAGAAGGCTAATGCGCAGATTATTACTAGGAGTCGCTCAGGAGCACCGCAATCAGTGGTCGTCAGCGGCGGCAATAAAGCCGTCACCACCGTCGCCACTGCTGGCACGACTGGTTTAACTGGCGACCAGCTTGTAAGCGGTAAAGCGACACCGGAAGAGATTAAGGAAAAGATGGAACAGCAGTTGCGTATACAGCGGGCGGCTCATCAGCAGAAGCGTGCTCTGGAGACTTACAAAAATCAGTCCACGAACTCGTCGCCTGCTACCCAACTCGTCAAAGTTACAGCCAATTCCTCTCACGGTAAGCTAAGACAAAACTATATGTGATAAAACTAAGAAAAAAAAGTGTATACACAGTATACAGCGATATATATTCGATCTTCGTTAAAACAATGTAGACCAGGACAAGAATTATATTAAAAGAGATTACGTTACTTTCAGATGGCACTGTCAAATTGGTTTCGAAAGTCGCGATTCCAGCGAACCCGAATAGCACGAAGTCGCAGTTGACTTCTCTTTTAACGACTCCTACGCAAAACAAAACTTTCATCGGTACACGGCGTATTTATATGACGAAATGTAAGCCATTTACTCTTATGTTCGAGCGCATAGAAGATCATATGACGAAGTTGACTTTGTATAAACTGATCTATTGCTTCATTTTAGCTGCGGATGGAACTACCAAGGTTGTATCTGGCCCTACCAGTATTTTACCAAAAACGCCGCAAACCCCAGGAGTAAACCAGCAATCCTTGATCAGGGTGACGCCAACGAGTAAGTTTACTTTTATTTAAAATGATCTTAACGATAACGATAAAAATCTTTTTTTTTTTTGTTCTCGAAAGATTGATGCGCAATATATGAATTCACTTCTTAAAAAATTTTATCTTGATTGTCTTAATCATATGTTTCAGGCACTGCTTCACCGGTTGCAAGTGCAGCAAAGAGTGCAAATTCTCAGAGGGCCGGACGGAAAGTTGCAGGTGCGCGGGCTGTTGCCTGGCCAGCAGTTGGTTCAGATGCCGGATGGAAAACTGCATGTGCTGAATGTAAGCCAAACTGTGGGCACTACACAAGGCGCTCAAACAAATTCGACAACATCTACAACTCCAAAAGTAATTTATTAAAAAAAGAACATTTTTCAAAAACTCTTAATATTCTAATTGCAGAAGAGAGTGTATAAAAATGAATGTATAATTGATACAATAGTATGTATAACCAATCGATATAAACTCAAGGAATAAAATAAATAATAAGCTTGTATATAGAAAACTATAACACATTAAATTGCGGTCAATACGAGCGCGCGCAAGCGTAAATGTTTACGCGACAACTTGATTTATTACTTTGATATATTTTAGGCAAAGACTGTGACTGCCGTTAGTAAAACGGCGACGGAGAGTACGACTGCGACTAAGACCAGTCCGACTGCAAAGGCAACGGCAAATTCGACGGTTTCAACAAGCGCAAACGCCGCAACAAGCTCAGGTGGTGCAAACTGTTCAACGCGTAAAAACCGCAACCATGACTCTGACACCCGCCACAGCTGCTCAAGCAACGAAGAATGCCATCGTGGTCACCAACACAGGACAAACCGCACAGGTAATGATGCTTCCGGTTAACGTGAATCAAATCATAAAGTAATTCTCGAATATATGTGATCTAACAGAAATTGCTGAAAATTTAGTAAAATATTAAATTTGATATATTTAAGTCCAATAGAGCATCACTTAATATTTATATAAATTCTAGAAAAGTGAAAAAAAAATTGATTTAGAAGCACATAAAAAATTAAATGTTATAATTTCAAAGACTCGCGAATTCTAGAGTTAATTGTATTACAGCTACATTATTTACACTTATATGTTGTATAAAAATATTGCAGGTAATATCTTCCGGTGGTCAAGTAATAAGCGGCAGTCCGATAATGGTCACGAATGCAAACCTGGTCCAGCAATTGGCGTCAGGCAAAGCCCAGTTGACTGCGATCGGCAACCAAGTTGTAATACGTAACGCGTCCAATCAAATTGTGCATGTAAACTCGGCTAATGGTGGTTTTATCGTGAAAAGCCCCGTTGCTGCCAATAAACAACAAGGTTAGTTACTCTGGTTAATTATTTGCATATTTTTAAATAAAACATTAACTCAAAAGCTCACCAAAAATGTGCATTTCGAAGAAAGTACGCTTTATTTTTATAGCTTACGAAAATTTTTATATCTACTGAGAATGTGCACTTATCTTTTAGCTTTGCAAACCACACAATACTTCAACAGTTGCGTCAATCAGTCGCAACTACTAACACGAGCACGATGACGACCACTGCGTTTCCACCGCGTCAGTGACGACTACTCAGAGTTTCCGCCACGACTCCCAACTCCGGGCAGTATCGAGGCTTCTTTATTAGCAGGGCAACCACCTGGCACAGTAATCAAGTGTGTGACAGCGCAAGTTATCACTACAGCCGAAGGCCCGCGGATTGTGCTGCAGGGTTTGCAAGGCTCGGATTTCACGCCGCAGCAATTAAAATTGGTGCAGCAACAAGTTAAACAGCAACTTTTGAAAGGTTGTTGATTTTTAAAGATCTTTAAAAATTAATTTTATAAATTTATTGATAAACTCCTCCAAGAGTAAATTGATATTAACATATTGCCCGGAGACATCAACTCGTCTTTGTTGCCCGCACGTTATTGATCAGTGACAAATTTACTCGTGTTTAGGGAGACATATAGTTTACATCATCATGCCAAATTGTTGAAACTGATAAAGTTTTTATTAGGATTTGTAATTGTGTTTATCCATTATTTGGTCGTAATTTTTTTTTTTTTTTTGATTGTGATATAAACGAAATTTTGTTCCGAA
>JASTWK010001750.1:0-25565 GCA_030770225.1 Temnothorax unifasciatus | reverse complement strand
CCAAGCGAATCATGAAGGCTCCGCCGGAAAAATGGAAGTAGATTCCATCAAAGAAATGTTCCATAGATCAGAAGAACAGTACGGAGTAAAGTATACGCACTACATTGGTGATGGCGATTCAAAAACGTATAAGGGTATCGTTGAATCTAAACCATACGGAGATAAAGAAATACAAAAAAAAGAGTGCATCGGACACGTACAGAAACGCATGGGCGCTCGACTCCGGAAATGTAAGAAAGATCACAAAGGTATTGGCGGAAAGAATAAATTAACTGCGAAGATGATAGACAAACTCTCCGTGTATTATGGTCTTGCTATTCGGCGCAATTTCGACTCGGTAGAAGGAATGCGGAATGCTGTGTGGGCTACTTTTTATCATTATAGTTCGACGACAATAAAACCGCAACATCATCTTTGTCCTGAAGGCTCGGATTCATGGTGTGAGTGGCAACTAGCAAAAGCGAACGGATCTTTGGACAAGTACGAGCAAAGCTACAACACCTTATCTGACGACGTTTTGAATGCAATTCGCCCTATATACGAAGATCTTTCAAATGAGTCGTTATTGAAACGTTGCCTTGGCGGATATACTCAAAACACGAACGAAAGTTATAATAACTTGATCTGGAGGATAGCTCCGAAAAATACAAACAGTAGCGCTCGAATCGTCGAAATTGCGACTTTTCTCGCTGTTTGTTTATTTAATGAAGAAACCTCAGCTCTTTTGAAAGTAATGAGTACAATGGGAATAGCAGTTGGACGAAACGCAGTACAATTTGCTGCGTTGAGTGACACTCGCCGCTGCGATCAAGCAGACGTCCGAGAGCAGCATGCAACACGGGAGGCCCGACTAAAGCGCCCGCCTTGAAAAAAACCATCAAAATGATGAGCATCTTGCCCTGGAGGATTCCCTGTATGGCCCCGGAATAGATGATTACATGTAAGTCGTGAGAAAACAGTTTTATCATAGTGTAAACTTGTTCTGAAACTTTAAACGCGTTTTTCTCGAAACCATGTTTTTCAAGTCGGTACCATAAATATCTCGGTAATGGATCAACCGATCTATTTAATTTTTTTTTTAAATAAAAGTTCATAAAATTTACTAGTCCTTGACCCATGCTTTTTGAAAAATTTTAATTATATATATATTTTTTTAAACAAAAAAGATTGAAATTTTTGTCGAAAATCGATACCTAAATTTTGACAGTCTGCCATTTTATTGAAAATTTGAATTTTTAAAAAAGGATGGGTCAAGGACTAGAAAAATTATCAAACTTTAATATTCTGTTTTGTTTTTTTTTGGTTTCAGATGCTCCTGCGGAGATATCCATGGTACCGCAATTTCAAACATTTTGTGCAGGACTTACTTCAAGAGGCGAAAGAGGGGGGATGGTTTATTAAAAATAATAAATAAAAAAATTTTTTTATAACTACAATAGATGTACTTTGTTGTACAAAACAACTCTTACCTTCAAACATTTTTTTTTATTGTTAAAAAAAATCACGAAATATGCCTATTTTTGGGCCGAGAAAGGTATATGCCCCCTTAAGATTATCTTATTTGACATATATGTTGTTAAATAAGACAATCTTCGTCAAGTCGTGGTCATAGACGACTTAAGCAAAAATAAATGCAAGATTATTTGAAGAGAAAGTGTAATATATTTTTATCAGTGATATAAATAATATCATTTGTAATATAAATGATATCTTTATCATGTATATTACAAATGATAGCTTTATTATTATAATGTAGCATTTATTTGATATTTTTTTTGTTTTGCTCCTTTTAGGTTAGGAGCATTAAGGGGTTACTGGAGTGACAGCCGAACTTCCTCGATGTCGGTAATGTCGAACATTTTTAGTTCCGTTCTAATTCGTTTTCTATCATTTTCTATATTACCGGCCTATATCTGCCCTTGTCTAACGAGAGGCATCTGTCCTTGTTTCGATTGCTGCGCCATCTCTCACTACACGCAATACTACTCCGCACGCAAAAATACATATGAGATTTTCAGGCTATTGTTCTCTTATACTAAAACTCGCAGCTCATTTCTGCAAGCACAGGATTCTTCTTTATTGTATTTCCGAGGGTGATGTATGCTTATTTTATACGTACAAAGTCTAAATTTTTATGTGCAGCAAATGTTGTCACGTCATACATATAATTTTTTTATTTTTTTTCGTTTTTGATGTAAAATCAACGCTAGCACCCTTCGTTTTTATGCGTACTTTAATTCTGTAAAAAAAATTCTCAATTCCGTAAAGCCAATTCAAAGTTTAGCGTCCTGAAAAAATGTCGGTAATTCTTGCCACTCCAGCATCCCCTTAACGCCTTCAACCCTGCCTTTGGGTTAAATAGCACATTTATTTGATATTAATGTCCATGAGGTTATAGGTTATACTCTTACAGTAATAATTATATTAATCTTATATTACTCTATTTTTCTATTTTTCAACAGAAGGATAGAGAATCTCGACTACCGCTCGACACCCTCATTCTTTTGCACATCGTAAGACGAAGGACCGAGGATTTCGGTGGAAATCATTCTGAACACAGGGCCTGTTGCACACACGCTCTTGATCTTGTATATTCCACAGGATTGACACCTCCTACCTGTTGTTCACGTAAGTTAGTAATCACGCACGTACATGTAATGCATGTTTGATTGCAATCTAATATTATCTTAACTATTAACTTGAAAAATTCTTACAGCTATAATCAGAGCAAACTCAAGTGCTTGAAAGAAAGTGGGACTACGGAGGATCGAGAATCTCGGCGAGAGTTCGGCGTGAGGACAAGGCCTGCTTCACACGCTTTAGATCTTGGATATTTCACGTACAACAGGATTGACACTTGCCACCTGTTGTTCACGTAAGTTGATAATCACGCACGGTACATGTAATGCATGTTTGATTGCAATCTAATATTATCTAAACTATTAACTTGAAAAATTCTTACAGCTATAATCAGAGCAAACTCAAGTGCTTGAAAGAAAGTGGGACTACGGAGGACCGAGAATCTCGGCGAGAGTTCGGCGTGAGGACAAGGCCTGCTTCACACGCTTTAGATCTTGGATATTCCACGTACAACAAGATTGACACTTGCCACCTGTTGGTCACGTAAGTTGATAATCACGCACGGTACATGTAATGCATGTTTGATTGCAATGTAATATTATCTTAACTATTAACTTGAAAAATTCTTACAGCTATAATCAGAGCAAACTCAAGTGCTTGAAAGAAAGTGGGACTACGGAGGACCGAGAATCTCGGCGAGAGTTCGGCGTGAGGACAAGGCCTGCTTCACACGCTTTAGATCTTGGATATTCCACGTACAACAAGATTGACACTTGCCACCTGTTGGTCACGTAAGTTGATAATCACGCACGGTACATGTAATGCATGTTTGATTGCAATGTAATATTATCTTAACTATTAACTTGAAAAATTCTTGCAGCTATAATCAGAGCAAACTCAAGTGCTTGAAAGAAAGTGGAACATACATTTATATTTTATTATTACTAATAATGGATTTAGCAAATCTTGAAATTCGAGATATTGTTTTTTTTAATGGAGAAGAAGAAGAAGACGAAGAAATACAGTTACGTGCACCGAAACGGTACATTCGTGATAAACAAAATCCATTTGAATTTTATAATGAAAGAGAATTCAAAAAAAGATTTCGATTTTCAAAGAATTCCATTATGTTTGGTATTTTACCATTAGTAGAGGAAGGACTAGCCAAAATAAATAATCGCGGTTTGCCAATAAGTCCTGTTTTACAATTATTGATATGCTTTAGGTTCTACGCAACAGCAAGTTTTCAGGTTAGTTTATCCTGTTGCGTATGTGTGTGTGTGTGAGCTGCAAAAATAAAAATTAAAAAAAAAGTATATATATATACATATATACTTTTTTCAAAAATATTTTAAAAAATTTTATTTTTGAAAAAGGAAATATATATATATATATATATATATATATATATATATATATATATATATGTTTTTGGTATATTTCAAGGACATTTAAAAAGACCTATATACATGCATATATTTAGAAGCAGTAAATATTGATTAATCAATATAGCTACTTTTAGCAATTATCTATATCGTTTTTCTCAAAGCTATAAATGATTTAACATGTACGGTCTATTTCAAGGACATATAAATATTAATAGGCAATGGGTTGATATGAGAACATATACATATTTTACGTATGGACTATTATGGAGACACGGATATATAAAATTGAAACTTTATATGTTTTAATCCAATTTGAACCCAGTAATATTACCTTATAGCTATAATTGATAACTATACCATATTTTGCATAATATTAACAATTTTATATACATGGGTATTTTTGAGGACATTTAAAATAAATACACAGAGACAATATTACCTTAACACATAAATTCATGCGCATATTTGGAGTGTGTACTCGTATGTGCACTTGCCTGTATCATTGTTGGTTATTCGAGAAATATTTATTACTGTAAATGTAATTAAAATAAAGGACCCCGCACCATTCTTATGGGAAAATAGGTCCCGGTGGATTTGGTTGAAACTTTGGAAATTTGTAGTTGACGTGATCCTGATGAAGTTCTCATTGCCCCAACTTGATTCATTGAGCCGTATGAGCTCTAGGGACCGTCGAAAGTAGGAAATAGGCGACTGCCAACGCCACCGTGTAGGCAACTATCTGTTAATTTCTTCCTTCCCTTTACCCCTCCCCCTCTCCTCCCCTCTCCCTTTACACTTATCTTTCTTATCTTTTACTTATCTTATCTTATCTTTCCACTTCCTTTCCCTCTCCCCTCCTCTTCTTATCCACCCTTCCCTCCCTTTTCCCTTCTTTTTTGCTCTTCTATTAGTTTCCGCCATTTTACGTTAGTTTACTTTATTTTACGTTATTTTACATGATTTATCCGAACATCTTTTCTCACGAGCAAGGAGCGAGGATTCAATGTTATATCAGATCCAATCGGATCTTCCGGATTATTGGAATCTGAATGTGTCACTTTAAAGGGTTTTACCGTCGGCATTAGCGTTACCCAATGTGCACCACGGGGAGGTTGCGCGATCGGAATTTGCACATCATATGTGTGTGAATAATGTGTGTGTGTGTGTGTGTGTGTGTGTGTGTGTGTGTGCGTGCGTGCGTGCGTGCGTGCGTGCGTGCGTGCGTGCGTGCGTGCGTGCGTGCGTGAGTGTATGCGTGCGTGCGTGCGTGCGTGCGTGCGTGCGTGCGTGCGTGCGTGCGTGCGTGCGTGCGTGCGTGCGTGTGTGCGTGCGTGCGTGCGTGCGTGCGTGCGTGCGTGCGTGCGTGCGTGCGTGCGTGCGTGCGTGTGTGTGTGTGTGTGTGTGTGTGTGTGCGTGCGTGCGTGCGTGCGTGCGTGCGTGCGTGCGTGCGTGAGTGTATGCGTGCGTGCGTGCGTGCGTGCGTGCGTGCGTGCGTGCGTGCGTGTGCGTGTGCGTGTGCGTGTGCGTGTGCGTGTGCGTGTGCGTGTGCGTGCGTGCGTGTGCGTGTGCGTGTGCGTGTGCGTGTGCGTGTGCGTGTGCGTGTGCGTGTGCGTGTGCGTGTGCGTGTGCGTGTGCGTGCGCGTGCGCGTGCGCGTGCGCGTGCGCGTGCGCGTGCGCGTGCGCGTGCGCGTGCGCGTGCGCGTGTGCGTGTGCGTGTGCGTGTGTGTGTGTGTGTAGAACAATTAACCAATGTTCAAACGTCAATAACATCTGGTACATTATCAGGATTTACTTGCGGTGGCCTATTCGCTGCATCGCAGATAGCATGAAGGAGCCTCGTTGAAGGGTACCGAATATGTTGTTCATGCCGTGCGTATCCGAGGAACCATAAAATACTCGCAATGTGTGCACATGTACCCAGAGTTCGAGCACCGGATTTGCAAGTGCAGTAGTAACCTTGGATAGGAGGGCCGTCCTGAACATTCATCCCATCATCCACATCATGATCGTCTGTCGGTCGGTATGATATCCATAATTGGTATTTCGCTGCATTGCGAAATCGAGAGTACACTCTAACTCTTATTAAACCAGATTGTGGTATCCTCTGTACGTCCCTCAACATTTCGAGCTGGAATTCTTCCGACTCCTCTCTTTGTAGCTTGTCCTGTATATACGATGGTGCCAAATGGATTTGGTAAACGCCAACAGTAAGATCCCTCAGAAAATGTAAATCCAAAATTGGGAAATCGGGAACGTGTTGAGCATTCAAGCGTACCCATCTCTGAGCGTTACGGGTTTTCAGATGTTTAGCCTCCACAAGTGCTTGGACAACATTCACTTCATTTGCTTTCTCCAGTAATTGACGAGCCAACTGCTCATTAGCTCCTTCCATTTGAACGGAAGGATGATACCTATTGATTATCGCACCAGCAATACGGTAAAAATCACCCAAATTAGGAAGATGGGGAATCGGTATCGTCTGCTGGAAGAATTTAAAGATGGATTTGATGTGGCCATTCCTGGCCTCCACGATCCATCTCGTCTTAGTGATTATCCGTGAATCGTTAGCTTCATCTGTAGGGAGTTGACTTTGTCCTGGTTCGAGAAGTGCTGGCATCCTCCATCGAATCCCAAGGCGAGTGAGTAGCTCTGTAGCATCCCGATATCCTCTATCTACTATCATTAGATCTCCTTCTTGGAACCATTCTCGCATTCTCTCAACATCCCTATGAAATTCATTCTGGAGAATCGCAGCGTCATTGTTTCGACTGTCTGAAAAGTATGGACCTTGAATATCCAGTATGTAGCCATCGGGTGCGACTATCAGCACAGGTTTGAGTAAATGTCGTCCCTTATGAAGACAAAATGACTGTCGGAGAGTACGAAAATTACTACTCTTAGGAACGTAGCTATAAGTACCGTCAATATATGCGATTACACGAGGAATATGTGGTTCGGGATTGTATAATTTATTGGCGAAATCGGTTACATGTCTCTGGACATAATCTCTTCTTGTGATTGCATCCAAACCGATGTTTGTAGGAACAAAACGTTGCATCAAAGACTGTCGAACAACGGAAACGGCTAAACTCGTTGCTTGTCTACTCGGGTACTCGAAGATAACTTTAAGAAAATCATCCGAGAGTCCTTGTCGCATTTTGCATAAGAACATTAACAAGTCTTTCTTAGAAACATATCTGTGGCGGTCTGGATAAGGCACCCTATCACAATAATTAAATAGTTCCAGAAACTGCCGTTTTGTCACTGGAGAAAAGGATTCGAACTCAGCATCTGTGAAACTGTTCTCATCAACGAATCTTCTTTGATCCCTTGCCACATTTCGGAGTTCTTGCAGGAACATTTGAAGTTGTAGTCCTTTGATGACGTAAGGTCTGTTAATGGACCGCAAGCCAAGTAGCAATGCCTGAAGAAAGAAACCTCGATCATCCAAATGATGTTGACATGATCTGACATCTTCGGGAATGAAAATATTCCGCAAAACAAAAACGTTTACTCTGCATTCAAGCGTAATCCTGTGAACATCGGCATCAGCATTACAAATCACACAAGTACGATTCGCAGTTTGTGTCAATACATTGAGTCGCAGGCAAGTAGGATCGCGTTCTATTTCTGTTATTTCGTTGCGAATAGATTGATTACAGGTAATACAAATCCTCGTGAGATCTGTCACGGCAAGAGGTGACCTCTGGAATTCATCACGTCTACGGATGGCAATCTCGCATTTGTCTGCATTTTCATCTCCATCTATTCGACTCATTTGATTCGGTAAAAAACCTCTGTCGCAAATGTAACACCTTAAACGGTTTCTCCAAGCCATACTTAGATATGATTGAAATTCCCAATGCGGCGAATCGCAGATACAATATAATACAATACCGTAACAATATAAAAACTCAACTGGAGAAAAGAATTCTGTTTTGGACTTTATGACTCCAAACTTTCCTACCGTAACAATACTCTTACTCTGATGATCATCCGTTGGATGACCGTGTAATACGCCCTCAAAATCGCACACCACCGAAGAGAGCGCAACGCTGTCGCGCGACACGACCACACCCCGCACACACCTCTCCCCCCAGCGGTAGAGTCCGTGCTCGCTCGCTCCCCTCGACGATAACGCCGCAGCGGAGATCTCTCCGTCGATATCGTGTCGCTCAATCCGTGTTATCGACGTCGATACCATCGAACGTTTCCGAAACAGAATTCTTTTCTCCAGTTGAGTTTTTATATTGTTACGGTATTGTATTATATTGTATCTGCGATTCGCCGCATTGGGAATTTCAATCATATCTAAGTATGGCTTGGAGAAACCGTTTAAGGTGTTACATTTGCGACAGAGGTTTTTTACCGAATCAAATGAGTCGAATAGATGGAGATGAAAATGCAGACAAATGCGAGATTGCCATCCGTAGACGTGATGAATTCCAGAGGCCACCTCTTGCCGTGACAGATCTCACGAGGATTTGTATTACCTGTAATCAATCTATTCGCAACGAAATAACAGAAATAGAACGCGATCCTACTTGCCTGCGACTCAATGTATTGACACAAACTGCGAATCGTACTTGTGTGATTTGTAATGCTGATGCCGATGTTCACAGGATTACGCTTGAATGCAGAGTAAACGTTTTTGTTTTGCGGAATATTTTCATTCCCGAAGATGTCAGATCATGTCAACATCATTTGGATGATCGAGGTTTCTTTCTTCAGGCATTGCTACTTGGCTTGCGGTCCATTAACAGACCTTACGTCATCAAAGGACTACAACTTCAAATGTTCCTGCAAGAACTCCGAAATGTGGCAAGGGATCAAAGAAGATTCGTTGATGAGAACAGTTTCACAGATGCTGAGTTCGAATCCTTTTCTCCAGTGACAAAACGGCAGTTTCTGGAACTATTTAATTATTGTGATAGGGTGCCTTATCCAGACCGCCACAGATATGTTTCTAAGAAAGACTTGTTAATGTTCTTATGCAAAATGCGACAAGGACTCTCGGATGATTTTCTTAAAGTTATCTTCGAGTACCCGAGTAGACAAGCAACGAGTTTAGCCGTTTCCGTTGTTCGACAGTCTTTGATGCAACGTTTTGTTCCTACAAACATCGGTTTGGATGCAATCACAAGAAGAGATTATGTCCAGAGACATGTAACCGATTTCGCCAATAAATTATACAATCCCGAACCACATATTCCTCGTGTAATCGCATATATTGACGGTACTTATAGCTACGTTCCTAAGAGTAGTAATTTTCGTACTCTCCGACAGTCATTTTGTCTTCATAAGGGACGACATTTACTCAAACCTGTGCTGATAGTCGCACCCGATGGCTACATACTGGATATTCAAGGTCCATACTTTTCAGACAGTCAAAACAATGACGCTGCGATTCTCCAGAATGAATTTCATAGGGATGTTGAGAGAATGCGAGAATGGTTCCAAGAAGGAGATCTAATGATAGTAGATAGAGGATATCGGGATGCTACAGAGCTACTCACTCGCCTTGGGATTCGATGGAGGATGCCAGCACTTCTCGAACCAGGACAAAGTCAACTCCCTACAGATGAAGCTAACGATTCACGGATAATCACTAAGACGAGATGGATCGTGGAGGCCAGGAATGGCCACATCAAATCCATCTTTAAATTCTTCCAGCAGACGATACCGATTCCCCATCTTCCTAATTTGGGTGATTTTTACCGTATTGCTGGTGCGATAATCAATAGGTATCATCCTTCCGTTCAAATGGAAGGAGCTAATGAGCAGTTGGCTCGTCAATTACTGGAGAAAGCAAATGAAGTGAATGTTGTCCAAGCACTTGTGGAGGCTGAACATCTAAAAACCCGTAACGCTCAGAGATGGGTACGCTTGAATGCTCAACACGTTCCCGATTTCCCAATTTTGGATTTACATTTTCTGAGGGATCTTACTGTTGGCGTTTACCAAATCCATTTGGCACCATCGTATATACAGGACAAGCTACAAAGAGAGGAGTCGGAAGAATTCCAGCTCGAAATGTTGAGGGACGTACAGAGGATACCACAATCTGGTTTAATAAGAGTTAGAGTGTACTCTCGATTTCGCAATGCAGCGAAATACCAATTATGGATATCATACCGACCGACAGACGATCATGATGTGGATGATGGGATGAATGTTCAGGACGGCCCTCCTATCCAAGGTTACTACTGCACTTGCAAATCCGGTGCTCGAACTCTGGGTACATGTGCACACATTGCGAGTATTTTATGGTTCCTCGGATACGCACGGCATGAACAACATATTCGGTACCCTTCAACGAGGCTCCTTCATGCTATCTGCGATGCAGCGAATAGGCCACCGCAAGTAAATCCTGATAATGTACCAGATGTTATTGACGTTTGAACATTGGTTAATTGTTCTACACACACACACACACGCACACGCACACGCACACGCACACGCACACGCACACGCACACGCACACGCACACGCACACGCACACGCACACGCACACGCACACGCACACGCACACGCACACGCACACGCACACGCACACGCACACGCACACGCACACGCACACGCACACGCACACGCACACGCACACGCACACGCACACGCACACGCACACGCACACGCACGCACACGCACACGCACACGCACACGCACACGCACACGCACACGCACGCACGCACGCACGCACGCACGCATACACTCACGCACGCACGCACGCACGCACGCACGCACGCACGCACACACACACACACACACACACACACACACACACACATTATTCACACACATATGATGTGCAAATTCCGATCGCGCAACCTCCCCGTGGTGCACATTGGGTAACGCTAATGCCAACGGTAAAACCCTTTAAAGTGACACATTCAGATTCCAATAATCCGGAAGATCCGATTGGATCTGATATAACATTGAATCCTCGCTCCTTGCTCGTGAGAAAAGATGTTCGGATAAATCATGTAAAATAACGTAAAATAAAGTAAACTAACGTAAAATGGCGGAAACTAATAGAAGAGCAAAAAAGAAGGGAAAAGGGAGGGGAGGGTGGATAAGAAGAGGAGGGGAGAGGGAAAGGAAGTGGAAAGATAAGATAAGATAAGTAAAAGATAAGAAAGATAAGTGTAAAGGGAGAGGGGAGGAGAGGGGGAGGGGTAAAGGGAAGGAAGAAATTAACAGATAGTTGCCTACACGGTGGCGTTGGCAGTCGCCTATTTACTACTTTCGACGGTCCCTAGAGCTCATACGGCTCAATGAATCAAGTTGGGGCAGTGAGAACTTCATCAGGATCACGTCAACTACAAATTTCCAAAGTTTCAACCAAATCCACCGGGACCTATTTTCCCATAAGAATGGTGCGGGGTCCTTTATTAAAAATTATTAATAAATTGCAGCATATCTTAAATGATAAATAAGGTACATATTAAAATAAATAAATAATCCTATATGTAGTATATATGCTCTATACCTAGTATATATCTATGTTACTTTTTAAATCTGATGTTTTCACATAAATCAAATGTTGATATATCAAACTATAAAATGTCAGTCAGCTTCTAGCTATTTTGAAACAGTTAATTGCTATTTCTCGAATAAGCAACAATGATACAGGCAAGTGCACATACGTGCAAAATACGGAGTACACACTCCGAATATGCGCATGAATTTATGTGTTAAGATAATATTGTCTCTGTGTATTTATTTTAAAAATCCTCAAAAATACCCACGTATATAAAATTGTTAATATTATGCAAAATATGGTATAGTTATCAATTATAGCTGTAAGATAATATTACTGGGTTCAAATTGGATTAAAACATATAAAGTATCAATTTTATATATCCGTGTCTCCATAATAGTCCATACGTAAAATATGTATATGTTCTCATATCAACCCATTGCCTATTACCTAATATTTATATGTCCTTGAAATAGACCGTACATGTTAAATGAAACACGATCGTTATGACATACAAGCAATTAGAAAGAAAAATGCTATTTACAATCCGAACTAAATCTTTGTAGCCTACTAATATTGCGTAAATTTTATATATTTACTTTTTTCCGAGCTTAGTAAAAACTGCTCGCTGATTTTGTCTTTAAAACGCAGCTCCTAGTCACGCAGTTTACAAAGTTCGGAAAAAGTATATAAAATTAAAAAATACAATGTTATTAGGCTATCAAGATCCAGTCCGGACCGTGAATGGCATTTTTCTCTTTAATTGATTAATTATATTTGCTTAAAATTGCAAACTGTGCAAATTGTTTAAAATTATAGTTATATTAAAATCACAAAGTTATAAAGTTACTAAACTAAATGTTGGATATTGCTTCATAATTATTAGTAATCGCTATTATTCAGGTCCAGATAGTTTTGCAGCAATTTAGAAGTCACACAAAGCAAGTATGGGAACAATGAATAATAGATAAAAAATAAAAAATGATAATGGAGAATTCTACATAATTAATCATCTAGTAAAGAATTAACGCATTCAACGATAATTTCGTATTACAAAATGTTTTTAAATTAACTTTTATTTATTACAATTACATGAAATAACTTTAGTGTATACAATATTGTTGGAAAACTGCTAGAAGAAAAAAGTATATCGTAATTGTATTGTATATTACATTATGAGTCTGTTATTGCTGAACTAGTGCAGTCAGAAATAGAAAACAGACTCTATATTATATCATAAGATATTATATTGCGTGTATGTATTATATTATATGACAAATGTATTATATACTCCATTACTGTATTGAATATTATTGTATTGAACATACTATACTAGTATATTATATTAATGTTCTAATAATAGAACTTGAATATATGCATACAAACAATAGCAAGTAAAAAAATGGGTGACTTTATTTCATCCATAATTATTGTTCACATTGCTCAATAATATAATAAATTTAACTCTTTTTTTAATATGTTAAGATATATTGGAAATATTTTAAAGCAAAAATTTTTTATATAAAATTGAATATAAAATTGGATATACTGGTGTCCATAGTGAAAAAAGTAATATTTTTAAAGTTGATAATTTTTTACTCTACGATAGACAAATGATTGATAATATGCTGCACAGATGTAACACTGTAATTAAAGCTTTCAGTGGCTCGACTAACAATAAGTATTAATAAATAATAATTAATGTATTCTTATATTTCAATAATTTCTTATTGATTTTAGTTTCTATTACTATACTTAAATTTTACTTAATAATATACAAAACAAATTAGTAAAATATATAATTTTTGGGAAAAGAAAAAAAACAGTTCTTAACTTAAGGTAGTTTGTCAATATATATAAAACCCATTTTCTTAGAAATCTTATAAAATTTGGACAGTATATTAATGTCAACACGCTCTACACACTTGTGCAATTAAAAAAAGGTAATTATTTAGACTAGCGCCTTTTCCGAATTTAGATAAAAATCTCGGGTATTTGCAACTCGTGCGTTCGCGTAAAAGAGTCACGGTGCAGTCTAGCTTCGCGTGTACTTGCCGCGAGACACTACTGTGTCTCTTGATATAATATTGTTTGTAGGTATATTGTGTTATACTATTGTATATTATATTAATTTTCTAGATAATAAGATCAGAACGTATGTGTATGAACAATTAATTAAAGAGTGATGGCAAAAAGCCTGTTTTTTGGCCCATTTTTTGGGACCTCAAATTTTAAACTTTTTTTTATGCCAAATAGTATTATTAGATAAAACATTAATCCCAGTAAAATTTCAAGATGAGCATAAGCACGGTTCCGGAGATACAAGTGGGAAAATACGGGATATCAAAAATTCGTATAAGGGTAACTTTGTCATTTTTAAAGATATTTCAAATCCGCAAGCGGGTGCTGTTTTGGAATCGTTTGTACCCGATTCCTACTGCCCTCTCTTGCAAGCAGGGATGGGTAGTAAGGATGGACCTCGATTTGCGTGGAAAATTGAAAACCTGAACCGTACAATGATAGACCTTTGATTAGATTAAAGCAAGGTTTACCCATCTCACCCTGGCTTACTTATAAGACAAAACAAGGTCTATCATTGTACAATTTAGGTTTTCAACTTTCCACGCAAACCAAGGTTCATCCCGCCTACATGTGTACTGTCTATGCATATCCATACAGCACAAAATGTTTTCAAAAAATAATTCTGAATATTTCTATAAAAATATTGCAAGAAATATTTTAAAATGGTTTTAGGAATATTTTAAAATAGTTATTAAGAAACCTTTTGTGATAACATTTTTAAAAATATTTTAAAAATCTTTTAAAAATATTTATAAAAATGTTTTTAAAAATGTTTAAAAATATTTATAAAAAACTTTTCTTAGCACTGACATAAACTGTTATATTTCTCTAACTTTTTGTTAATAACTTTTTAATAAAAAACGACCACTGGCTAAAACCTTCTGAGGTTACTCAGGAGGGTGACCTTGACACCATATATCCAGGTCAAGGTCATACATAACTAGATTGTCCTCTTTCTGTATAATTACCATAATATAGCAAATCCTAAATCTAAGAAAAGGAAAAGAAAAACGGAAGGTAAAAAAAAAATAAAAAATGTAATAAATTAATTTTAATTTTATGAAATAAAAAAATTTTTATTTTTTAATTGATTTTTTTCTAAGAAATTTATTATGTTTTCCATTTTCTTTTCACCTTCTGTTTTTCTTCTTCTCCTAGATTTAGGATTTGCTTATACAATGCAGAAAAGTAAAATTTCTTAGTGAAATAACCAAGATAAACAGTAAAAATTAGCTAAGGCCATAACAGCATAACAGTAAATAAAGAGTATTTCTTAAAAGCTTTACTGTCAATAGAAAAAAAAACACTTTTTTATGCATTTAAAACTGGTTGTTTCAAGACCTATGAAACATAATAAAATTATTTCAATTTTATTTAAAAGATAATTTAATTCTCTACAACTTTTGTTGTAAAATACTTTTTTGTAAAAAAGGCATACTTTCTAAGATATTCGCAAAAATGTATTTAAAAAACATGATTCTAGAGATTTTTGGACGCTAACTTCTTAAGGAAGCATTTTTCGATCTGTATTTATAAGAAATTTTTTGTTTAAAATTAAATTTTCTATAAGATGTCACAGTCTGACTAAAACATTCGAGAACACCCTGTATAGCAATTTACAACAATTATAATATAGAATAAAATTTGTTTGTGCCAAAGTTTGCTAACATGATCCAATTACACAGAACTATATATAAATAAAAATTATATGTCAAGGTTGATTTTTGCCGTCTTATTTCTGCTAGCATTCTGCATTACATATAAAATTTTGTATTAAACCCGCAGTCTTTTTACTAATAGAATTTGTAGTCGTTTTTCAAAATTTATTCTTTACATGAATGTCTAGAAAACAATTTTATCTAGAATAGATTTTGTAAATTATCTGCTATGTCACTAGAAAAGTTGTAAGATCTGATATATGTAATCTGCTATTGTTAGAAATATAAAGTTTGCTAATAAAATATAACAGGCACCGTAAGGAGTAGTGAAGTGCACCGAATGGTAGATCCCCGGAAATGATACCTCTCACCTCTCATACTCCACCCTATCTCGCCTTCAAGAGGTGGTGCTGTTAACCCCCGTCAGAGCCAGGGTGAACAACCCCTGGGGAAGACGGGGGAACGGAAGAGAAGGGAACTGGTCCTCCAGGTTGGGGGTTGGGCGCTAGGCTAACAACCTGCCCCGTAAAACTCAACTGTTAAGAAACCTGAAGAGAGGCCTCGGATAGGACGGTCAAAACGGCAACGACTAGGCAGACGCAATATGGAATTGAAAATGGGAACATGGAACGTGAGAAGTCTGTGGGAGACGGCAGCCGTGAAGAATCTGGCAGAAGTGATGAACGAATGTAAAATACAGATCTTAGCGATGCAAGAAACAAGATGGAAAGGAAAAAGCTGCATTAGAGTGGGAGACTACGACTTTTTTTGCAGTGGAGGCCAGAGTCACTCACTGGGAGTAGGTTTCGCTATACACAAAAACCTCCGCGACGAAATCTTAGAATTTAGACCGGTAAACGACAGAATCTGTCTCATTAGAATCAAAACCAGGTTCTTTAACGTGAGCCTGATCAATGCACACGCGGAAACAGAAGACAAAGAAGATACTATAAAGGACTCTTTCTACAACACCCTAGAAAGAGTATACGACACCATACCATCCAATGACATAAAGATATTGTTGGGGGACCTAAATGCAAAAATTGGAAGAGAACCGGTATATAGACCCATTATAGGCAAGGAGAGTCTACATACGGAATCAAACAACAACGGTACACGTGTGATTGATTTTGCGGCAAGTAAAGACATGGTGGTTGCGTCAACATACTTCCCCAGAAAGGACATTCACAAACAAACATGGAGATCACCAGATGGATTAACACACAATCAGATAGACCACGTGCTAATAGAGAGAAGAGGAATCTCTAGTATAGTACAAGTGAGAACCTATAGAAAACCAAATATAGATTCAGATCACTTCCTGGTAGGATTAAGATACCGATGTCGAATTCTAAATAAAAGAACGAAAGAATACACTAGATGCAGGAAATTCAAAATCGAGGGACTGAGGGACAGTCATAAATCCGAGACATACCAAACCAAACTAGCTGAAGAGCTAAACAATGATACAAATGAAGATCAAACAATAGAAAACACGTGGAAGAATATACGAAACGCCATAAAGAGGACAGCGGAAGAAGTACTGGGATACCAAGAAAGGACGGAGAGGAATGAGTGGTACGATGAGGAATGCAGAGTGATGATAGAAAAAAGAAACACACTCAGAATGCATTGGCTGGCCCGACCAACAAGAAGAAGAGAAACAGAATATAAAAACGCAAGAAGTGAAGCCAAGAAGATGTGCAGAAAAAAAAAACGCAAGCTCAACAACGAGTATATTAAGCGAATGCAAGAGAACTTCCAAAGACAGGACACAAGAAAAGCATACAGAGAGCTGAACATACTCCGGAAAGGTTTCAGACCAACCGCCGACATGTGTAGAGCTTCAAATGGGACCATAATTGTCGGAAAAGAAGAGGTGAATCATAGATGGAAGGAATTTTTCCACCAGCTATTAAATAGAGGAACCTCGCAGGGAGAAGAAGAACGGCAGTCAGACCCACGCTTGGAGGATAGGACACGGAATGATGAAGACACACCCCCATCGATAAGAGAAATTAGAGAAGTTATCAACTCATTGAAAAACAATAAAGCCCCAGGGAAAGACAATATACCTGCGGAATTGATTAAATACGGGGGCGAAGCGATGGTTAAAGCTCTACATAGGATCATACAACGAATATGGAAAGAGGAAGTCATCCCGACAGAATGGGAAGAGGGAATTATATGCCCGATCCACAAGAAAGGAGATAAGTTTGACTGTAGTAACTACCGTGGAATTACCTTACTAAACATAGCATACAAGATCTTTACCTCAGTTATTAAGAGACGGTTGGAACCTTATGCGGAGAAACTAATCGGAGAATATCAAGCAGGTTTTCGACAGAATAGATCAACAATAGACCAACTCTTCACGGTCAGACAAACCCTAAGAAAATGTTGGGAGCATGGCATCGATGTCTATCAACTATTCATTGATTTTAAGCAAGCGTATGACAGCGTAGAAAGAGGAAGTCTACTATCCACAATGATAGACCTAGGAATCCCAATAAAATTAGTTAGACTAACAAAAGCAGCTCTAGACAAATCAAGGAGTACAGTCAAAATTCAAGGGGATCTTGGAACAGAATTCGAAGTAAAACAGGGACTGAGACAAGGAGATGCACTAGCACCGATGCTGTTCAACCTAGTCCTAGAAGGAGTAATACGAAAGGTTAAAGTGGATGTTAACGGAAACCTGACTTATAAATCCAAACAAATAGCGGGATATGCAGACGATATTGACTGCCTTGCAAGATCAATAGCAGGAATCAAAGAAGTACTCAAAGAACTGGAAGAAGCAGCAAAAGGAGTTGGACTACGGATTAATGAGAATAAAACAAAAGTACTAGTGACATCTAGAAAAACGAGAGAAGTCGGTCAAAAAATCCCCTTCGAAGATTATAATTTTGAGGAGGTCAGCGAGTTCAAATACCTGGGTTCGATATTAACCAATGACAATGATGAAACCAAAGAGGTGAAATCGAGGATCAAGGCAGCAAATAGGGCATACTATGCACTACTACCTGCGATGAAATCCAGAGATGTGCATAGGAATACGAAAGTCATATTATATAAGACATTAATACGTAGCATCGTTACGTATGGATGTGAAACATGGGCAATCACACAGAATATGGCGGATAGCCTAGATGCCTTCGAACGAAAAATTCTACGCAGAATTTATGGCCCGATTTGCGAGGATGAGGTATGGAGAATAAGATACAATCATGAATTGTACGAATTATATAGTACCCCAAGGCTATCCAAACATATAAGCATCATGCGACTTCGATGGGCCGGGCACGTGCAAAGAATGGAAAACACAAGGATGCCAAAGAAGATCCTAACAGCAAAAATACATGGAGGCCGCCCAAGGGGGAGACCGAGGATGGGGTGGGAGGATGGTGTAGATAGGGACGCAGAGTTGCTGTTGGATGAGAAGAACTGGAGGAGATATGCGACGGACCGAAATGTTTGGAGGGCCAAACTTCAGGAGGCCTTGGCTCGAACTTGAGCTGCAGCGCCATTGGATTGGATTGGAATAAAATATAACAACAAATTTGCAAGAGTTACAGGATAAATCATTTATAATGTTAATAACAAATATCTCATAAACTATGTATCCTATGAAAAAATAGTTTAGACAAAACTTGTTTGAAATCAAAGGAAACATAAGATGCCACTATTTGTTTCATCAAAGATGACATTACTATAGGTCTAACTAAGGTTTACTTTATTATTTTAAATAAAAACCCATATTTTTATTATATCATTTTTTTCTACCAGTTAAATTAAACAACTTTTGTCTGAAACATTTTTTTATTTGCCTAATACTTTTTGAGATATTCAAAAAAAATTTGGTAACTTTTTCAAGATTTAGCGTACGATATCTCGATAATTGTTCGTCAAACAAAAAAGTAGTACAGGATATTTTAACTTAATTTGGTCTAAAGAACAATTGTGTAGACATCTCCTTGGAATTTTCGTATACACAAGTATTTAAAAAAATTGAGGTACTATTGCAACAGCAAATTCTTCAGACCAAATTAAGTCAAAAAATTTTTATCAAAAAGTATTAGGCAAATAAAAAAATGTTTCAGACAAAAATTGTTCAATTTAACTAGTAAAAAAAGGTGATATAATAAAAAATAAGGATTTCCATACAAAATAATAAAGTTGACCTTGGTTTGACCTATAGTAGTACCATCTTTGATGAAACGAAGAGTGGCATCTTATGTCTCTTTTGATTTCAAACAAGTTTTGTTTAAACCATTTTTTTATAGGATACATATTTTTGTTCGATATTTGTCATTAACATTATAAATGGTTTATCCTGTATTAAATAAATCATTAATACATCTTACTGATTTACTTGAATACTTTAAAATTGCAACACAATCTGCTGTCACGTTGATATGATTCCTGCTACTATTTCTAACCCAATCTGCTGACCGGAATATCAAAAACATTTTTTCCTAAGTTAATGGATGTCACCCGTGTTATTTAAATCTATAATAAAAAAATAGAAAGTATTGTATATAATTCTGTAATAAAATATAAGAAATAAAAATCTCAAAAACACTTTGTAATAAAAAAATATCTTTGAATGTATTACTTTTTAGTTTATTTTATCACGTAAGAACCATTCTTCATTATTCTATATAACTTTTTATTTGTTATTCAGTTTGTGTCTGTTTTTTCTTGAATCATTACAGAACTGTCTGGATCTAAAAAAGAGAAAATTATTAATAATTAATTAAAATAATACCTTTAATAAAAAAAATAACACCTTTCTCTTTTGTGATTATACCTGGTAAAAATTTTTTCATATAAAAACATATTTAATTATATATAATCATATAATATTATAAAATATTATAAAAATTATATTATAAAATTTTTTTTTAATATAACCAATCTCAAAAAAGTTTCAAAAAGTAAGAAAAATTAAAAAAAAATTAAAAAACTCTAAAAAGTATGAAATAATATTTTGAAGAATTTTTTTCAATTTTTTGAAATCGGCACCAAATTAATATTTTAAAAAATTTCTTTTAATTTTTTTAATTATTAAATTAATTTGGCGTTGACTTAAAAAAATTGAAAAAAAATCTTAAAAATATTATTAATTTGGCGCCGACTTCAAAAAATTAAAAAAAAAATTTTTTAATATTATTTCATACTTTTTAGAGCTCTTTTATTTTTTTTTTTGGAGTTTTTTTGAAGTGTTCTATTTAAAAAAAATTTTTTTATTCCATACTTTCTTAGTACTTTATTCAATTAATATCTAATTTATTAGTTGCTTGTAATTATTATCGCATATTTCCTTACTGCTCCGTACCTTGATGTTCTAACATGATATTTTATATACGAAAAACCTTCCTGGAGAATTGCTGTATAGAACAATGAAAACCGCATCCAAATCCAGTAGTTTCAGAAAAAAATCATAGACATACCTACATACATACTCGCCGAATTGAGAACCTTCTTTTTGAAGTCGGTTAATAAAATATTATATAACATATGTCCATATATGTCCACATATTTTTTTCTCTTGTACAACAACTCTGTTCGTATGTACATTGCCCGTTAACAATTTCTTTCCTGAGGTAAGGGAGGAACATAGAAGCCTAGAGACGTTATTGGTTACTTCTATTAGTCACCAGAATTTCTGTGTTCCCAGGAAAGGAATTGTTGACGGGCAGTGTACATACAAGATAAATAATAAGAAAAAGAATTAAAATAAAATTAAAATACTAATTTTTGCATTTTTTTTTTAAGTTAAGTCTGAATAAATGAGAAAATGTTGCCTGAGAATTCTTTTCAGAATTATATCAGATTTTTTCAAGAAACAGTATAAATGTTATAAAAAATATCGTAATTGTAAATGCATTAGTTATTCTACAACTAAAAAAAATTGAATTAAATTTTTGTTTGTCCTCTCTCCTCAAAATTGTAAATTTTTGAGTTGTGATAGTATTCTTCTCGGTGTGCGATATATGGACATATATGGATATTATTTTATGTAATATTATATATTATATAATTATATATATTTAGATATACTTTTATATGAACAATTTTTTATCAAATAATTTTGTAATTTTATAATTTTAAGATTTTGAAAGTGTATAATTTGCACATATAAACAATTAAATTAAATTTTAAAGATCAATAATTAATTATTATTAATTACTTGAGTATATAAATTAATTAAACTATTATCTGCTAATAACCTGTTCAATATGGCTGATGTACATCAAACATTGACATGTCAAATTATAAAATATCAGTTGCATTAAAGGTCAATCCAGACAAACTTGCATAGGTGCATAAGCATATGCATAAAGAAACGGATTGATCTATTTCCTTATGAACATGCATATGGACCAATCAGTTTTCTTATGTTTACGCATTATGCGTTGTGCAGAAGTGTGTGCTCCCCGATTTAAGGTCTATCTTGCATAACGCATAAATATAAGCATAAGGAAATTGATTGGTCCATATACATGTGCATAAGGAAATAGACCAATCTATTTCTTTATGCATATGCTTATGCACCTATGCAAGTTTGGATTGACCTTAAAGCGGGGAACACAGACTTTTTTATAACGCATAATACGTAAGCATAAGAAAACTGATTGGTCTATTTCCTTATGCACATGTGTATGGACCAATCAATTTTCTTATGCTTACGCATAATGCTTTGTGCAGAAGTGTGTGCTCCCCGCTTAAAGGTGGAAGCACATAAAATTGCAGGAGCTATGAGCAGAATGCAGAAGCCATATGCGCATGCACCATGGTATCTGCATTCTGCCCATGGCTTCTGAATTTTCAGTTTACATAAAAATACATAATGCATAGTTTATGTAGATTGGAAACTCAGAAGCCATGGGCAGATTGCAGACACCATAGCGCTTACGCATTTGGCTTCTGCATTCTGCCCATGGCTCCTGCAATTTTATGTGCTTTCACCTTAAGACAGTGTTGCCGTTTTGTGACATAGCCAATAATCATGGTACATACACAAATATATGCATACACAAGCACACGCTCCAAATATGTCCCGATAAATTTATGTGTTAAGGCAATATATTGTCTCTATGTATACTTTAAAAGTTCTCAAAAATATCCATGCATATAAAATTATTAATATTATGCATAATACAGTGTAGTTAGCAATTATAGCTATAAAGTTATGTTGCTGGATTTAAATTGTATTGAAATATATAAAAATTTCAATTTTATACATCCATGTCCCCATAATAGTCCATACGTAAAATGTATGTCCTCATATTAACCCATTGTCTGTTAATGTCTATATGTTCTTAAAATAGACCGTACATGTTTAATCATTTATAGTTTTAAGAAAAAACGATATAGATGATAACTAAAGATAGCAACATTGATTAAACAATATTTACTGCTTTTAAATTATGCTCCGATATGTGCATGATTCTGAACCAGTGGCGAACACTGTAAACTATTCTATTTTACTCATGTACACTTTTTTCAATCTTTAAATTTTCTCACCTTACTGCAAATGTTTTGTAACGTCTAATATTGAAATCTACATTCTATACAATGTATCGAGCATATCTCTTTTCGAGAAATATTCAGGTTCTTACAATGAGAATATTAAAATCGAATGATGTATGTTACAGTAGTGCATTAATTCGATGGGTCATAAGCCTTTACACCGATCTCTTGATACGCGTATCAAATAGTAAATTTGATCAGCCAATAATGGCCAATCAAACTAATTTACTAGTTATTTACTATTTAATACACGTATCAAGTGATTGATGTAAACTAGGCCATAGTAACCTGACTTATTGGCTGCTGGATCTTTAATATAATCAACATATGCGCAGTTTATCAAAATATTAAAATATATATTGAGAAGAATAAAAATTAAAATAAGATGAATCAATTGGTATAAAGAAAACACATGATGTTGCATCTGCAGAATGATGTAAAAATATAATGTGCTTATACTCGAAACAAATTTCTTACAGTTCTGCACAGATGCCAGATACGACAATATTTAAGTGTTTAGATCAAAAGTTATACTAATTGTAAGTGACTAGCATATTTGTCTTTTCATCTCTCTGAGTCCTTAAAAAAAAAACAGAAATTCGACAGATTATTTGAACATATAACATCACACTCAATAAAGACTTATAAAAACGTTTCCCCCCCAAAAAATTAATTCAAATTGTCGCAATGGCAGTATCTTACATTATTTCTCATTGGCCGTTAAAAATGTTGCATATACGCATGAACACATCTTGTGTAATTTACACCATGGTGTATGGTTTATAGCGGAAAACACAGACTTTTGCATAACGCATAATGCATAACCATAAGAAAATTGATTGGTCTATTTCCTTATGCACATGTACATGGACCAATCAATTTTCTTATGCTTACGCATTATGTGTTATGCAATAGTCTGTGCTCTCCGCTTATGTATAATCTGGCATCAAATTCAATCTATTCTGCAGAGTTTACATGTTTATGCTGGCCACACACACTTTCCGTAAAACAGTAAGGTTTTGACCAATCGCGTTGCTCGATTCGGCCGTCTGTAACCGTAGTCGTAAGAATCGAGCAACGCGATTGGTCGAATCCTTACTGTTATGTCTTATGGCCTCGGCAGACCAGTAGTGCGATTCTATAACTCGTTATGCGGCGTTATGTGCTCATAACGACAGCTGCGCAGCTTTTTTATCATATAGTATACCTGCGCAACTGTCGTTATGAGCACATAACGACAGCATAAGGGCTCAGTCACAATGACAAAAATAAGGAATAAGATAACCCTGGCGAAAGTGAACTTATGTGAGCGTTTGCGGGAGTTTGTTGAGGGTTTGGAAACGGTCAGTAAAACGTTTAAAAAGCAGAAATTGCAACGCTTTAGCGTTTGAAAGGCGTTTGTACTGTACAAACGCCTTTCAAACGCTAAGGCGTTGCAATTTCTGCTTTTTAAACGTTTTACTGACCGTTTCCAAACCCTCAACAAACTCCCGCAAACGCTCACATAAGTTTATTTTCGCCAGGGAAAGGAATAAGGAATAAGGGAATGTCGCATCTCACTTCAGTACACGTACATTAAAGTGAGATGCAACATGCCTTATTCCTTATTCCTTTATCCTATTCCTTATTCCTCTCATTGTGACTGAGCCTTAACAAGTTACAGAATCGTACTACAGCACGATTACGTCGCGCGCGACGCGCGATATTCAATAGAGGCATCCAGAAGCATGACCGCTCACTGAACCGCTAAGTAGCAATTGAATGTGATTGGCCGCGTTCAGCAGACACAACTGTTGAGTGTCGTCTTATCAACACGCTACGTTGATTTGTTGGGTCTAAAGTAAGAACCAATCACGTTTGATTGCTACTGAGCGGTTTGTTCCGCTGAACGCGCCCATTGGTTCTTACCTTGAATCCAACCGATCACACTTTATTGCTACTTAGCGACTTAAGCCTTGTGTCCACGATGCTAGAACTGCGTCCGAGTTTTGGTTTAAGCCAATCAACTTGCAGCTCTTACAGAAAAGTAGCAGTTTCATTGGCTTAAACCGAAACTCGGACACAGTTCTAGCATTGTAGACACAAGGCTTTAGAGCCACCGCACATGACTCTCGTATGATCACGTAGCATAACGTAACGTGAGCCAACGCACAAGAAACATATTGGTTACGGCCGTTACGGCGTTATACGTTTTTGTGCGTTGATCTACGTTACGTTACCATACGAGAGCTTGTGCGGAGGCTCTTAGTGATAGGTCGTGCTTCTGGATGCACCCAATGAGCGTGCTGCGATGAGCGAAGGGCTGTATGTTCATTGGATATCACGCGTTGAGCTAGTCTGCCGAGGCCATAACGGAAAGTGTGTGTGGCCAGCATCAGTGCATGTTTAGTATGCGTAATTTTATATTTCTATCTAAGTTGATAGATTTGTGTCTCAGTGATAGTCGTTATACAAATAGTTGTGCAAATTAATTTTTTGATGAGTACTAAAATGTATTCATTAAGGAAACGTAATATACGAAAAGCGAAAGAGCAAAAGATATTGGTATCAGCCAGTAAGTATATAGTGTTTTGTATATACGTTTTATTTAAACATATTATTTGTTAAATGTACAATAAGATCTTGTGTATTACATACTAACGTGGATTTCTTGTCTTTGATCTTTAAAATGGATAACCTAAATTTTTGTGTTTTTATCATTTCAAGGTATGACACCACAAGTTTTACTAACGCGTTATAAAATAAATAAAGGGAGAAATGTTGAAGCAACGCGAAGGATAAATACAGATAATGGTAAGTGTCTTTGACGTACAAGTTTTTTATTTTGATACATAAAAA